>JAJOOS010006312.1:0-13584 GCA_029582725.1 Solanum chiquidenum
AAATCGTTGTTTATTTTCTAAAAAAAAAATAACTTTTTTTCTAGCAGCGATTTTGGTTAAGAATTTTAAAAAAAAGGTTTGTTTTTTAATTTAATATTTTTTTATTATTATTTATGATATATAATTCAATTTTTCTCATGCTTCAACAATTTTACTGAGTATACTGTAGTCTTGTTTATCATTTTTATATTATTAATAATTAATAATAGGCATGAAAAACGCTACCCCTGCATCGATGTGTAAGGAAAAAAAAATTCTGACTTAAAATCGCTGCCACAGCAAAAAAGAAATTTTTTTTTACAATGGCAGCGATTTTTACTAATTAAATTTTATTTTTTTTAACAAAATCGCTGCTGTGGCAGCGATTTTTAATTAAAAAAAAGAAAAAAAAATTTTTAGACGAAAGCGATTTTGTCAGAGGAAAATCGCTGCGTCAGCAGTGATGTGCCCTTTTAGAATTTTTGACAATTTTTTTTTGCCCTTTAGGCTCCGGACTCCATTGTAAAATACAGACACTGAGAAGGAGAGGGAGGAGAGAGGAAGAGATGTGAGGGAGAGAGATAATATATCTCAAATATAGTGGCATTACGCGTTAGATACATGTATTCAGAAGTAATCTCAGACAACTTATGTAATTGTTGAAACTATCATTTCATTGAGTAATCAACAATAATAGTAACGTGTTTAATGAAATTTTCTCTTGTTAATTCAGCTTATTTTGATCAATTCAAATTCAGCCCAACTTATCTGCTTGATACTGTAAACATTGAAATTTTATGGGATTTTACAAGATGTGTTCAATTCTAATTGGACTCTACAAGACATGTTTAATTCCAATTAGGGTCCGACAAGCCTTGAAGCAAAGGACATTTGTAGACATTGAAATTTTATGGAATTTTACAAGACGCGGTCAATTCTAATTGGAATATATATACAAGACGAGTTCAATTTCAATTAGGGTTCTTGAAGGCTACTATCAACCCTAAACCCTAGTTCATGCCTATATAAAGGGTATAATATTTCCTTTGAAGAGACATCTCAAATATTCCACAAATTCATGGAACATTCATAAAGATATTAACTCCATATCATCATAATTCGAGCAATAAGTCACTAATGACCCTTGAATCATGGTGAACTCTTAAGAAAGAGAAAAATCAAGGGAAGAACAGATTTGTACCTACAATGTTTATCAATAAAACTAGGAAAAAGGGTCAAGAACGCCCCTAACCTATTGGAAATGGCTCAAAAATAACCCACCCCCCCTCTACCTTTTGGTCTTAAATTAATACCCTTCACCTTTGTTTTTAGTTCAAAGATACTCCTCCTTCCATCTTTTGGTCCACCAATACTCTTAACCTCAATTTAATTATATTGAATTCTTTACTAATTAGTTAATTCTTTTATTTGTTGTTAAAAATACTTTTTTATTTATTTAAATTCTTAATATTAGCTCATTCCAAAATAATTAAGTCTATAGAAGAAAATAAAGAATTTATTGTTAAAAATAAAAATAAAAATCTTAAATTATTATTCTTCATTATTAAAATAACACTATAAAATTCTTGAAATTCTTATTCTTCATTTTTACACAATAATTTTTTTTATATTTTTTTACGTTATGTTTTATACAGTATTATTTATATTTTCATTTATGAAATGATCATAAAATTTATTTGGATTGATTTTTTAAATTATATTCAATTTATCATGTTAAAATTTAATTATATCAATATTTAATATTATCATGTTAAAATTTAATTATATCAATATTTAATATTTTCTTTAACTTTTTTTTAATAAATAATATATAATAATATATTACTTCTTAAAAAGTAATTTATAATATAAAATTTAATTATATCAATAGACGTTGAACGGTAGGAGCATCAGTAGTTGATGATGCAATACTGTAATGGGATCCGTCATTGGGTGATCTGCAACTTGGCCAAACTTATTATTATATGTTATTTATTAAAAATTAAATAAAAAAAATATTAAATAATATTAAATTTTAACATATAATCTAAAAAATCAATCAGAATAAATTTAAAATCATTTCATAAATTAAAATATAGAATAATAGTGAATAAAACGGAAAATAAAATAAAGAAATTATTGTGTAAAAATGAAGAATAATAATTTTAAGAATTTTATTGTGATAATCTAATAATAAGAATAAGAATTTTGAGAATTTTATTTTTTATTTTTACACAATAATTTTTTAATTTATTTTATACACTTAAATATTTTGAAATGAACTAATATTAAGAATTTGAATAAATAAAAAGTATTTTTTACAATAAATAAAAAAAATTAACTAATTAGTAAAGAATTCAATTTAATTAAATGTGGGTTAAGAGTACTTGTAGACCAAAAGATGGAATGAAGGGTATCTTTGAACCAAAAATAAAGGTGGAGGGTATTTTTAGACCAAATGATGAAAAGGGGTAATTTTGAGTCATTTCCAATAGATTAAGAATATTCTTGACCCTTTTCCCATAAAATTATATTTCTTCATATTTTATTTATGATTCCAAATTATTTTCTATCACTTTAAAACTTTTTGCAAACACCGTCCAGGAACTTGTTTTTGAACTTTTAGAGCAGTAAACTGTTTTTGATATTTTAAACGCGTGCATATATATATATATATACTAATTATGGCGAGCTATTTAAATTAAATCTTCTGGAAAAGTTATGGTGTTTCAGACTTCCAGTCCAATTCTAAAATGTGTAATGCTCAGTTTACGGCAGATTAGTGCTTAAACTTTTCTAAGAATTTATACGATGACTCTGTAATTAATCCTTGACTTACTAATTTAATTTAATCTATTATAAAAAGTTATTTACTTTTATCACTCATTTATCATGTTGCTTGGTGAGTAGTTGTAATTTGTAAGAACTATGCGAGTATGCATTATAAGTTGCAACTTGCAAGACTTTTGGAAAGTCAAATTAAATGTACTCCTTCCATTCTATATTAGTTGAATTTTTGAGGTATTTTTCATTTTTCAAATTAACTTAATTGTTCAGTTTTTAAAACTACTTTTAGAGTGTTCTTTCATTTGGATTTCAATGTGATGACTTCAATAAATTTGACAATAATTTATTATGTTCAATTTATATCTTAATCTACTTTTCTTAAAGGGTATGAAACACCTCAAAAATTCAATTAATATGAAATGGAGGGAGTAATTTTTTTTTATGGTTATTGCCTTATTGGGGTGTTGGTCAAAAAGGGGTTAAATCCATCATTTTATGCGATAATAACGGAAAACATTGTTTTTGAAGTTGGAAGTTGGAACGGATAAAAAATTACGAGAAACTAGAAAGTGGATGTATTATGACTATTTCATCTTATGGTGGATTGATGTAATAATGACATCGATTAAAAAGGGTAGTTTGGTAGAGTGTATAAATAATGTTAAATAAAGTGTATTAATAATGCTTGTATTAGTTATATTAAGCATTGTTTGGTTTGGAATATTACAATTAACATATATTGTACAAAAATATCCTTCACAATTATGGTGAAAAAAATGTAAAAAGAGTTTTGAGGGATAATTGTGTCTTTAAAATTAATGTTAGCATACATTAAATCCCTTTGCATTATTAATAACTAGAAATTCATGGTATTAGTAATACACTTTCCAATATACAATAGAGTGTTTAGTTATACAAAAAAGTGCACCAAACAAGATACTACTAATACATAGAGCTAGCTAATGCATGCATTAATTTTACTAATACACTCTACCAAACGACCCCTAAATATTCGCAATAGATCGTTTTTTGTCAAAAAAGCGTTATTTTCATGACAGTTACCTTGTCCTTTTAGCTCTAGAAAATTGTTCCAAAATAACCATCACTTCAAAATTTTAAAATTAAAATTGACAAATATATATATGATAAATTTTGATTATGGTAAATATAGAAATAGTAAGATCGATCTCTTCATAACATCACATCACATCGAATGATAACCCTAATTAAAATTGTGATAATTCAAGTCAAATTGAAGGTTGAGACTATTACTACTGGTCTAGGTCTATGAGGACGATCTTATGGGGAAAGGAAGAAATTTGGTTTTGTTGATGGAACAATAAAATAACAGGACGAACGATCTCCGAATCTGGAAGATTGATGAATTATTAATATATGACACTTGTACAATTTTTTTCCCCTATTTTCAGTAGGGAAAACGTTTTCCTCATTTAAGAAAGAAAAACTTATATTTCTAGATAAAAAATATTTTACAAAATTTTTGATCAACCAAACGTGAAAATATTGAAAAATATTTCATTTTAATCTGACTTTTATAAAAAGTAAAAGACGAGACGATAATTAGGTCGCTTCCCAACTTTAAGAATTCCAAATGTTCAATAAATATACTGTAAATTTAAGTGTATATCCGTTCACATGTAAAATAAGACCTGAGTCTATATTTTTAATATACAACCAACTTTAGTTTAAGGAAAATGACCATACTTTTTTCTGTATATATAGTCCATATATTCACTCATCATTTCCATCAATTCAACTTAATTCTCTTCTTCATTAGCAAATTAAACTTGCCATTTTCATTGAGCTGATAATATATACTAATGGCTTTTGCTTATAATGCCCAAGCATTTCCCTTACTTGCATTATTGTTCTCATCCATGTTTGCCATTGGTCTAGCCAATTATGACTTCAATTGGGGCTCTAGAACATGGAACAAAACCAATTTCCCTTATACTCATCCATCGAATGTTACTCACACCTCCAATAGATTCATCGTTGGAGGTTTGGAAAATTGGCATTATGGCTTCAACTACATGGATTGGGCTCGAAACAACACTCCTTTCTTTGTTAATGACACCTTAGGTATATATATCTCTCTCCTATGTACTTTATCGTTTCTTTTACATAATAAATTCAAAGGTGAAGTTGAAGGGCTTCAATTGAATCTCTTACGTTAAATAAAATATTACTATATAGTATGCATGTATAGGTCATTTTTTGAACTTTACTTTATGCATGCATTGTTGTATATATACACGTACGCATACTAACTTTAGGTTCTGAATTTGCTTTTATTTGTGGCATGCAGTGTTCAAGTATGATCCACCAAATGCAAATGGTACCGGATTTCCACACAGTGTTTACTTATTTCCAAACTATTGGAGCTTCATTAAGTGCGACTTCAGAAAGGCTAAAAGAATAGCGGATCCAAGTGAGGGTGCAGGGGAAGGATTTCAGTTTGTGTTGAAGAAAATGCAGACTTACTATTTTGGTTGTGGAGAACACAAAGGAATTCATTGCAAGACTGGGAACATGAAGTTTGCTGTGATGCCTCTCAAACATTGGCGTTTTTGAATTATCAAAAGGGCAGTATGTTGTGTTGTGCCTTGAGATTTGTGTTGTGTTTTGCTTGAATAAAGATGACTTTAGTTAGTATATTTTCATTCAATTAAAATGTAAAATTCAAGATTTTTAATTAAATTTGAGATAAATTTAATGGTTGAACTTATTTGTCTTGGTGAAAGGTCTACTTCTACCCATATCGTACTTGTGAGTTACCTATGATGAAAATTAAAGCTATACACTTGCCTTTCCTACCTGTTGGAAACTCAACAAAGATTTTCTTCTCTCTCTTCAAATAAGAACAAGGACATAATTATCAAGTCTTTTTAATTAACTTGGACTATATTAATATATTTGAGGGAATTAAGTAATATAATACCATTAGGGGTCGTTTAGTCCAAAAAATAATAATGTAGGATTAGTAGTACATGAATTAGTAAAGTAGGGATTAGTAGTGCAAGGATGAATAATGCATGGTTTATTTCTATCAAGTGTTTGGTTCATTGTTTCCCACCTCATCTTGAGTTTGGATTAAAACTCTATAAAATGTTTCTTTTCAATACACCCTTGATTTATTATGTGATTGGGGCAATGTAGATAATTGCAACTGGACAATATTATTTTTTTATTGCCTTCAAATTAGCTAGGAGAATAACAATTTTATTGTCATGTTTACTATTTTTTCACTTGAATTATTTGAGGATAAATAATTGTCATCTTTATAAATTGATCACTCACAAAATGTTAATTTTTAATTTAAAAAAGATAAAACATCTACTTTTAAAATCGAAAAGATAGTAAACAATAGTAAAATCAAATAAACCATATATATTTACACATAAAAATTGCAAGTTGTAGTTTAAATATGTATGCAATTTTATAGATTGTTCAATATATCAACAAATAATACATTCAATTAAGATCACAAACGTCGTGTGGTGATATTGGTTTATTAGTAACAAACAACTCTCTCTAAATAATTTGTAAGGTAGTTTATTTAAATAAATTTACTAGTATAAATAGAAATCATAAAATCAAGAAGATAAATAAAATAACTAAAGTAATTTGAGGGATATTTTTGTCTTAATATAGACTTATCTCATGGTATTATATCCTACGTATTACTAATACCTCTAAATGGAAGGTATTAGTAATACATCATATAATATCATGTAGGGTATGTGTATAACTAATTCATTGATTAGTTATACATAGGCCCAAATTCCTACCAAACATAGTACTAATTAATACCATACATAATACATGGACTATTTCTCCTAATACTCCCTACCAAACAACCCTTTAGAGTGAAAAATATTATAACTCGATAGTTTCCAAAGTAACGGTCCTTTTTGTTTTACACAATTCACTACAATTAAGTTCTAGTCTATTTCTCAGCTCTCTAAATTGGTGTGTCTAAATTGAGAGGCAAATGCTTCTATATACTGTCACGCCCAAAGTTAGGGACGCAAGCACCTGGCCGGTGCCACACGTGACCATGAATCAACTCTTGTTGGACAATTATGATATTAGTGTAGTATCAACCCCAAAATTATTATTATTTAAAAAAAAAGAAAAAAAAAAAGGAAAGACATAAGGTAACACATGAAGTTGTTTCGAATATTCCAAAAGATATCTTAATTTTTTGGGAGTCCTATTACCCCACAAAACATTTCAAAATCACAATAAATACACATTTTTTTACACAATCTGCATTCTCAATGCCTGAGTTTGAGTCTCACTCCAATTAATAATATAATTACATATTTTTTCCAACCCATTTAGTAAAAATTGGATAAAATCTTGACTCATTCACATTTTAATCATGACCCGCTTCATTTAACCCTAAACCCCTTTCAGATTTTCAATCTACTCTCTCTCTCTCTCACGTGTTAATTGCTTCTTGATTTGAATGCAAATTTTAGTTAAAAAATGTTATTTTTATATAGTAGTGACTTTTTTAAAAATCATCTTTATAGTGATTTGTTGTTATTTTCTTCTTGTTCTATCTATTATTCATGTGTACGTAGTGTTAGTTTAGGACTGATTTAAATTTGAATATTTCTTCATTGATTTAGTTTTGAAATTTGTTTGCAATTGCACTTTCAGGATTTACAAATTAATTGATCTCATAACATTTAAATAAAAAAAGAAGAAGAAGAAATTGAAGCTAGTAAAGCTAGATGACAATTTCAAGGATAGAGATTTTTTTTTTTTTGGTTGTAGATGGAAAGCTCTTCAACATCTATCAATGGTGGTTTTGGAGAAGATGAGAAGTGAGTCTTTTAATAAAAAAGAAAATTCAAATTGTTAGTGTCACGTGATATTTTTACCCTAGTTTGGGGATGTATTTTTACTCCTCCACGCGCCTATCAAATGTCAGAACACAACTCTTGTGAAAATGGGTCAAAAGTGTTTATTTATTGTGATTTGAAATAGTTCCACGGGGTAATAGGATGGCCGCAAACTTTAGGTGTCTTTTTGAAAATTCAGGACAACTTCAGGTGTCATTTTATGTCTTTTCTCAACAAAAACAAGTATATATCGACTTAAAAAGTCCTTGTCTAGCAAGACCTTTGTCAACGTAACTTACAGTAACTCACTGAATCTCATTTTTTTTATAAAACAGTAACTAAAGCATGTGTGGGCCATCGAGGGCAACACTAGCTAGGGTCGAATAATTAAATGTGTTGGAACTCGTATATCTTCGATTTGATGGGTAATGAGCGCTCTAGCTCTTTATAACGATTGAGAGAAAAGATCAAAGATATCGAACCTAAATTTCAGAGAATTTATGAACGGAATTCGCGATAACCTTTTCCAATTACTATTTTACAACTTGTTTAACGTTAAACTTAATATATAACCATTGTACAATTCGAATACCTCATAATACATCCTTGTATTGCTTGTATTGTACGTTAATGAACTATCAACGTTTTTTAAGGATTAACTCCATGATTAGGTTGGGAGAGCGAGGAAGAGCGATTCAATGATTTTGTTGGGTTTTTTTAACTCATAATTATTATATGTATTTGAAGATTAATAGTTTGTTTGGTCAAACTTTTGCAAGATCAAAATTGCTTCTTCTTTTTTACTTTCCTGTATTTATTTTTAAAAGGGTTAAGGCATAAGTATCGCTCTCAATTATAGTAAAATCACAACAACACACCTTAACTATACATGGGTCCTATCCCCCCCCCCCAATATTATTTTAAAGTATAATAAACATATCCTTCGATGTATAGGTGTCACGATCCAACCCACCGAGCCGTGCGGGGACCTACTCTAACACCTAAGTAGGAGAACCCTCAAATCCCAACGTTTTTAGAAATGCAAAAAATTAGGAAAATTGACGAATAAAAGAAAATCATGTAAAGTTTTATAGAACAAGAGTTTTAAACGACTAAAACTTAAGACTTGTAAAGTAATTAACACCCCCAAGGATTTAGTATAACAGGTACAAGAGCTACTAAGAGTACAAAGTAAAAATATTATAAAAGAAAAACACAGCTCCCATCATGTGGAAGGAAAAATAGAAGTTGCTGGAGATTTGCCTTCGTCTTCACCTATGAAACATCACTGATCCTGCAACCAGACTATGCCCAAAAGGCATAGCAAGAGTAGTATCAATGCAACCACACGTACTGGTAGGCATCATTGGTCAACCCGAATACCCATCGCATAATATAAGAAATCAACTGGTAAACCATGCAACAAGACTAATGGCTCATCCACCTTTATATTTTGCCTGCCCTTACCATTCCGGATATTAATATCATACTAGCATACTTGCCTCTAACCCTTTACTCGCTTCGCTCGTAATCATACCTAATCATTCTATCCCTTAAGGAAATTCTAGATATACTCCTACTAACTGACCAACCATTCACGTCACACCCTTACGCTAACCTCATCTTCACTCAACTTATGACCCAATATTACGCCTATCAAGGCTTATTATCCGCTTATGTTACCACCCAAACCTCAACAATAATACCCATGACCACACTGCAATTAACAAAGATAGCACCGGAACCTTAGATTCCCCCTTACCATACAACCACCCGAATTGGGACTCTACCATTCACAATTCATTACGCAAACGGGTATCTCCAATTAACTATCACATCATAACCCCCACATATAAAAACATAAAGTACATCCAATAATCATTACAAGAAACACGTCCAATCCTACATTCTCAATAATACACTTATATGACAAGTCAATGGTCCTCTCATGGAACCCAAGCCCAAACTGTTAGTGCACCGAATCGTGGCACCCGATCCAATGCAATATGTATGTCGGTATGTGACAACCGATCCCAGTTAGTGTATTAGAACGTAGCACCCAATCCAATGCAATATGTATGTCGGTACGTGACATCCGATCCTAATTAGTGTGCCGGAATATAGCACCCGATCCAATGCAATATGCATGTCAGTATGTGACACCTGATCCCATGCATCACAGTATAAGCACAATCACAATCACATCCATAACGTATAATACTCACATCATATAGTCAAGTACTCAAGTTCCTGGCACGCATTGTTCATGATCAATTCATTAGGTTCGTTACTACTGTTATACTTTGCTCATATGCATACATATCATACAACCACCAGTCAACATACGTCCCACAAAATAGGAAATCACAACCATTCCCAAACCCTAAATCACAAAATAGGGTCTTTTCTTATGGCATACGTCTAATGTAACACTTAGGGATATACGCATAATCAACCCTTTTTCATTGCACAAAAAGCTTATGCATGAATTCCACCGTCAATTCCAACATACTACGCAGTGAATAATAAATTTATAACTACTCAATAAATAAACCTAGCCTACCTGGGCGCCAAGCGGCTGCACAGAATTATAGCTCCAATTATTATTTCTGAACCTCGTGACGGTAGATTTGACCAAGAATTCGTATGTTATCATCGTCCTTGTGCTAGAAATCTCTTCCTCCTTCTTTCCCAAGCTTAGGGCAACTTTTGGAGGGTTTCTGGGGTGATTTACGTCTATTTTTGGTATTTTGGGAAAAGGAAGAAAATAAGGTTTCGCGTTATTTAAGTTATGTCCCATCCATCCCGCTCTGGCGTTATCTCTGCCACTTTGGCGCCGCCGCCGCCCTAGCGGCAATTGGCTCACTGTGGCGGGATGGTGGACCCAATTTTTCCTCGTATTTTCCTTCCATGAATAACGACGATTCGGGTGGTTACAATAGATACCAATTTACCCGTCATTCATCCCCGAATGACTAGAGAAGGGATAACCACGAGTTCCATTTGGAGTATATCCCAACCAATGGATCGAACCACTACGGAAACATGGAGAATGGAAAATTTTCAAATCTTAAGCCCGGAAGGGTTCTATACTCGAAGGCACTGGTCAGGGAAAAGAGGCAACACGCGGAGAAATGAATGCGTCCAACTTACACAGCCTGACCCCGCCAGGGCGGCAGTCTTTCTGTTGAGGTGGGGCCGTTGTGGCGAGGGATCCCTGCTGTGGCGGGATATCGAAGGCAGTAAAGGAAGAAAAGAAGATAATTTCTTCATTTCTCCTTAAATTCATCCCAAAACTCGAGAACACTCTCAATCACTTCTCTTCGAACGTCAAAATCAAGGTAACTTTCTTGTTCCTTACGCTCTTTACTTCAATACTTACTTAACTACGATTGCATGACAACTAACTGATCGAAATTAAATAGTTTTTGGGTAGATTTTCAAAATGAACTAAGGTTGCTAGTTTGATAGATAAACGTAACATGGATACTTCCCTTACGTCCCCAATGTTTCAACAATGTCCTGGGCGTAAAGATTTCATAAGAATACGGTCGAATCGGTACCAAAATGGGTGGGGGGAAGTTGGATAGTCTCTTGATGAAAAACATGGATTCAGACACTTTTTAGGGGTTATTTTGCTAAAATGATTGCATAATTTGGGTCTAGCATACTTAATAGACTCTGATCTGCTGAAATTTTGTTTAAAACGAAGGTTTTGGGACGAAGAAGCGCCATGGTCGCGCCTGAAATTTGTCCAGATGAAAGCCACTCTAGCGCTCTTCACCCCACTGTAGCGGCCTCCCTCATCCCACTCTGGCAGGATTTGGGCCGCTGTGGCGGGACTCGGTGGGGAAGTAGCCCCTTGCTACTTAAATAAGAAATTTTTCTCTTCCCTTTTTACCCAGTATTGCCAAATCCTATCGTGTGCTAATGTATACCTTCCAACCTTTGCAGGCTTAACTGAATGGCTGGTGCTAACGAGGAAAATCTGCCTTTTGTCCGGTTCCCCTATGCTGCTAGTCGGGAAAGGTACCATGACCACCGGAACACTAAGTTCTGCTGCAAGAGAGGCTTTTATTTTTTGAATCTAGAGGAGAAGGCGCCTGCCTTTTATGCTCGGCTAATGGAGTTTGGCTGGAGTCCGCTGACAGAGGCTCCCCCTACAACCCGCTCCACATGGGTGAGGAAGTTTAATGACATCCTACTGACCGTTCGCTGGGATGATTCTAACCTTACCATCCGCATCCGAGGAGTCGACATCCCCCCGAATGCTACAACCATTAATGGGGTACTAGAGGTGCCCGAGGTTTCTAACGCGGAGTATGAGGCCAAGCTGAGGGATATAGCTCTGGGCTGGTTGAGGGATACGTTGGTGGAGCCTGCGAACCGAGATAGGGTTTATTGGGCCACTATAGAGGACATCACCAGCGCAGACTGGTCACTAGATGCTAAGAGGTGGTTGTACTTAGTTACTATGAGGATCCGCCCATCGGGAAACTGCACCGACGTGACCTTTCTTCGGGCTTGGTGGTGGTGTGCGTTGTGCAGGGCATTGAGCTAAATATGGGGGCGCAGATTATCTAAGAATTGAAGATGTTTTACCAGGGCAACAAGAAGGTCTTATTCCTACCAGGACTTGTGACCGCACTGTGCACGCAGATGGGGGCGCCTCTCCTATACATTGATGAGGTACTTTATATGGATCCCCCCTTTCACCCTCTTTTAATTAAGAAGGGTTCTACCTCCAGAAGCAAGAGGAAAATGACAGACAGGGCCAGCAATAGTTAGGCGAATAATGAGGGAGGAGACGATGGTGCAGGCGATGACACTCTCCCCACCCAGTCCCAGCCCCCACTCTCAGGTACACAGGTGGAGGAGGACTTAGCAGCCGTCCGAAGAAAACTTGGGGGTTTCCAAGCTAGCACCTCGACGTCGGTTCCACCTGCCACCGCCCTTGAGTTGGAGATGCTCCGTCGCCAGTTGCGATGGGAGAGGAAGGAAAATTTAGTGAGGGATCACCTATTTGGCCGGATGTGGAAGACTCTGAAGGTTATTTTCTCCTACATCTCCCTCCAATAGGAGCTCCCCATATTTTTATCGGATGATTTCCGGGAGTTTCCCTGGTTGAGTGATGCCTGGTCCAACAAGACAGCCCCCGAGGACATGGGGTCCTAGAGCGACACTTCTCATTCCCATGGACCCTGATTTGGTTTTCGCCTTTATTGGCATGTAATGCACAATGTTTCATTTCCCTTTTTGCTTTCCTAACAATTTTTGTAAGCACACGGATGCTAGTTTTATAGCTGTTTTTCCCCCATTAATATTAAATGCTAAGGTTTATAACTTGTTGTTCTATTGCCGAGTACTGGCTGAAATACAGGGATTAGTTTGGATACGATTCGGGGTCTATATTTGTGACTAGGGATAGCAGGGGAGACAAGGCTGAGATTCTGTCTTACCCTGTCCCGCTTTGGTGGAAGAAATCCCACGCTGGCGGCCTCGCCGTTGCGGGAAAAATCCCGCCCCAGCAGCCCTAACGTAAACAGAACCCCTGTCAACAATTTTCTGAGGCTTTTCTCATTTCTAATTTCCCATAGATTCCTAGGTTATACTAAGCATTTTAGGGTAACCAACTTAGTTAGGATGGTCAAGGTCTACCCCGAGTCAACCCAACGATATGCATTTCAAAATTCATTCTCTTACATTCAACACCACAACCACGCACATCCCGAGGATATGCCCATACGCTCACACTATTATTGTCGATCGCAACACACGTCCAGATTTCGTTTACGAACCACATCACAGATTATCTAAACCCTTGCACGGAACTTAGTCATGACTTTCCTTTCCAATCACAAGTTCACGAAACTCAAGCAATCATAACTCACATAATTTCGAATATTTAGTCTAGCATATTGCACATATCACAATTCAAACA
>JAJOOS010006313.1:0-16424 GCA_029582725.1 Solanum chiquidenum
TCGAGGGTAGGGGTGAAAAAATTTAATTTTGAAATTGAAAATATTTTTTAAAAACAAACTTAAAATATATTTTTTTTGGTGAGGGGCCGGTAGGGGGTCGAGGGTAGGGGTGAAAAAATAAAATTTTGAAATTGAAAATATTTTTTAAAAACAAACTTAAATTTTTTTTGGGGGTGGGGGCTGGTAGTGCTGGGTAGGAGGTGGGTGGGGGGGCGGATCAAAGGTAGGGTGGAAAAATAAAATTTTGAAGTTGAAAATATTTTTTAAAACAAACTTAATTTTTTTTTTGGGGGGTCGAGGGTAGGGACAAAATAAATTTAATTTTTCAAAAAAAAAATTGTAATTTGAAGTTGAAATAGAGTTTTGGAAAATGTTTTCCTTAAGTTTTGAAGCGAAGTCATTCTCCTTAAATTTGAGGAAAACGAGTTGATTTGGAAAACATTTAACCCAACCAAACATGAGAAAGTTGGAAAACATTTTCCGAAAAATGTTTTCCTTCATACCAAACACACCCTAAGTGTCTACTTGTGCGCATCCAAAGTTGGAGGGCATCATATCGACTGAGGCCAAATTAAATGGCACTTTTATGTATTATGCCTTAAATTTTAGATACTTCAAGAATGTGTTTCCTTTATAGCAGTAACAAGGATGTTTTAAATTTGAGGCACAATTAAAGAGTGTTTTCGGCCAAAAACTCGCGAATTTTCATCCACAAGAACATTCCCTAACTAGATTTTCACTTGAAATACAATGACGGTACAATTTGTTCTTCTCCAATTTGTTCAGAAAGCAAGTTCATAGCTATAGTTTATTATTGAAGTGTTAGAAGTACTGACAAATAACTAAATTAAGAATATTGTTTGAGTAGAATTGGTTATCTGGAACTCAATTATATAATAAAAAATTATAACAAGGAAGACAAAACAAGCAACGAACTCTGGTTCCCACAGAGTATATTATACAATAGCTAAACAAATCACATAATTTACACAGTTGATTTTGCTTGCTAGGCAACTAGTTGAGGAATCTCGCAACGATATCTATTGACTGCAACAAGGCTATGAAATTTTATACCCCGTGTGTTGAACTTTAACTTTTGCCGCTGTGGTTTTGAATCTCCTCAGGTATAGGCACTCGTGTGTTGTGTTCTTTGAAAAACCGAACACAACAGTTGTTCAAAAAAGAAAAACAAGAAGAATAGACTCGTGTAAAAGAGTAGCTTCACGAGTTTGAATTCAGAGATGCCCGACAAGTTCAAAGATGTGTTACAAAAGAAACTCAAAACTTTTCCCACATATAACAATGTGTACAAATTCCAAAATTGAGAATATCATAAAAAGGAGGAGAAAACTAAGTAGTATTATATTATTGTCCTAATATACACATTTCTTGATAAAGCCCTTTTACCAGAACCAACCTATCTTTTCTGGAAGTTAAATGCTTTGATTGAGTAAGCAAAAATGAAGAGAAAAACAACTGATATTCCAACTAGAATGACTGCAACATATCCCACAAAATCGTATTTGAAATCGAAGAAATTCTCTATGAATTCTTTCACTGTCTCCTTTGTTTCCAATTTGTCTTGTAAGTCTCCAAACTGTGAGGCAATTAGTCCGTATAATGACCACGAAATCGGGCAAATGTAATAGTACCATCTCCACCACACTGGCATTCTCTGTCATAAACCAAAAAAAAAAAAACGAGAAAATTGTTAGGTTGGTCATGCTTTTGACGAAATTTTAGTCCAAAATGTCGTGTTGAGGGTAATGCAATTTGAAGAAGAATTAGTAGGTAACTTACTGTTTTTGGAACGATGAATCCGCTGAAAAGATTCCATACTGCATAAAATGCAGATGAAACAATGGCTGCAATGCTGTGATTAGGAGTAACGGCTACTGTCATCATCCCGTACAATGTGAAGTATAACAAGGTGAAGTACATGAAGAACAGATACCAAAAGAACTTGGCAACTGTCCATTCAAATCCAATCATGGCATAGACTATAACACCATATATAATTGTTTGGATGAAAATGTATGGCAGCTCAATCATAATCTGCTTAAAAAAAATCATCCGATGAGCATAGCTAATACAAGTAGTGATACGATAAAATTAAGAGTCAATGTCAACATTACAGTGGTTTTGATCAAATTAAATTGATCTATACCTGTCCAAAAGCATAAGGCAGAGCTGAATACATTCCAGCAGCTCTTTCCCTGTAGAAAACTGTCCTCTCAATAGCAACGACTGGCTGCACTGAAGTAGCATTTTGTACACCAAGAAACAAGACAGCAGCATACATTGAACCTATTGCATTCAAAATATCTTGTTGCTTTCCCCTGATATTGTGTTCAAAACCATTAGCCTTGTCACTAAAAACACGTCTTGAAGATGAAAAACAGCTCATGTATGTTTCTGTTTACCTTTTGGAGCCAAGATCCCAAAATATTGTTCCAAACATGAGAGCAATGAAGAATGTAAACAAGAGCCTGACTGCTGTGTAAGGAGGATTTCGCCAGTATGACCAGTGCTGTTTCCAGAAGCAAGCCATGGATTGGGTGAAGAAAGACTGAGAATACTTAGTTTGAAAGTAGAGGTCTTTTGAACCTGGGGCTGGCACACTTAGTTCCTTGATTAAAGCTTTGTTTCTCCTGAATATTTGCTCCACTTCAGAATTCAAAAATAATTCTATATAGAGAATGCCATTGTGTTCAACTTGATGATTCATACCTATACAATTCTGAGTTCCTGTACAATTCAGTAAAGTCAACTCCAAGAGCTGATTCTTGTGCTACTGAAGTTATGTCCAACATCCATGTTGCTGGATTGTAACCATCTCTGATTTTCGAAACTCCATCGATTCCCTGAGGCAAATGGAAACAGAACCATTATTTAGTGTACTAGGCCAACATAATAGGAATTCCAGTTTTTTTACCTAACAGTTCCCTTACCTCAAAATACTGAATAAGGTGAGAAGAATGGCGTCCTAATGGGCCGACAAATATTTCTTCACCTCCGCGTTTCAGGAGTAGGAGCTGCAATTCATTAGTGGAATGAGAATCTCTTTCTCTAAAACAATTATGCTAAATGGATAGATTATGGAAGATCAACAGTTGCTCACCTCATCGAAAGCATCAAATATGTCAATGCTAGGCTGATGAATAGTGCATACTACTGTTCGACCTGTATCTACAGTGTTTCTGACTGTTCTCATCACTATTGCAGCTGCTCTAGCATCTAATCCAGATGTTGGCTCATCCATGAATATTATAGAAGGATTGGCAACTAGTTCAACTGCAACTGTAAGTCGTTTTCGTTGTTCAGTTGAAAGACCATTCACGCCAGGCAATCCAACAAGTGCTTCTCTTAGAGGTTTTAGCTCTACTAGTTCCATGACCTCCTCTATGAACCTCTGCAATAATACATTTTAATATAACATCCAGTTTCAAGTTCTATTAGCAATCCTAATAGCCAAATTCCAGACTGATTTACCTTTCGGGTTTCAGTGTCAACTTCACGAGGCAGTCGAAGCCAAGCAGAATACTGCAATGATTCGTAGACCGTAACATGAGGTGAATGAATGTCAGTTTGCTCACAGTATCCAGCTATCCGAGCAAACGTTTCTTGCTGCTTTGGGTATCCTGATATACTGATGGTTCCTTCAATGTATCCACCGGTTTTCCTACCAGCTAAGACATCCATAAGAGTGGTCTTACCAGCTCCACTAACACCCATTAGAGCTGTCAAAACTCCTGGCCTAAAAGCACCACTCACCCCTTTCAAGAGTTCAAGTCGGTCCTCGATAAAACCTTGAGCTTTCATTTCCTGAAGTCACAACATAGACTTGAGAATTTAACTCAGACATTTATAGGCCAGTTAATTTCCATAGACTAAATCTTAAATGTACCTGTGGCATATCTACTGCATATCTTATATCATCAAAAGTAATTGAAAGGGGTTCAAAAGGAAGAATCATTCCCTTTCTCTTGTTTAAATCACCCTCAGTTATGTTGCCTACTCTTGAGGACATAGACCTCGAAGATGCACTTCGCCTAACATTGTTTCCTCTTTCTGCATTTTTGGCCTTGATACCTTTAGTACTTAGTGGAAAATCTTAAGTTGAAACAGCAGCTCCAAGGGAAGAAATATCTACCTGAAGAGCTCTTTCCTATCGGAGATAGTTCAATAACCTCACCCCTTTTGCTTGCATTCCTCTCAGCCACAGTTTCTTCAGAAAGAACTGCCTGAGGTTTACCAAATGCTGCACCAAAATTACCCACCTTGTTGATATGTTAGGATCATTCTATAGATGAAAATGAGATTAGATTGCATAATAGTAGGCGGATTCTTACGGTTGAGATAAGCTAAGGCCACTGTGAACAGGAAATTGAATAACAAAACATATCCAAGAAGTGCTCCTACTCCAATCCAATACCATCTTGCTTCTGGAAAGATTCCACGCGATTTCAAAAATGACACTCCTAATGTATCTGTGCCCGTGGAGTTCAGAGGAACCTATTGAAAAATTCAAGAATAAACTCTCAAATGCTACCTTAAAGGCCTGTCCTTCCAAAACTACAGAAGATTTAGCTTACATGTGCCCAACTCTTCCCTAGAAATTCGTTCACAGCTATAGCATTCTGTGCATACATCATAGGGGAAATCCAGTAACCCCATATCAGCCATTGCTTCACATTATCTGATAGACAAATAGCTTCCTTTTAGATGAAATAAACAAAAGACGAAGAACATATAGATGAGCATTGCCCTTGTGGTTTTTCAAAATATTCTGCAATTTTACCTCTTGACAGAATGAATCCACCCATTACAAGAATTATGAGTAGTGCACATGATCCAAATGTATTTGCAACAATGATATTCCTTCCAAGAGCTGCTAAGAATCGAAACAGCCCCGAGGCCATCTGGTTAAGACATATGAGCAGAAATAGCTGTTTGAAGAACCTGCAAATAGAAAAATAATCTTGATGAGATTTTATGAACCAAGAAGTTCCATGGTTAAAAAGATCAAATTTCTACCTTCCAACGTCTGCCTCAAATCCAATTACGTAATAAGTCATACACACCCAAATAGCAACTTCTACAAGTGTGATCGGAATCTTGAGGATCCAAGTAGGCAGAGCATATGTCCAAGCAGGAAAGAAAAGAAGATCACGTTGTTTGTAAAAGGAAGGAAGCTTCATAATACTGAGGGCAAGCTCTGAAAACCCATTGAACATAATCATGATAACTGCATAATACAGTGCACCCAAGAATACTGCACCATCTATCATTGTATTTCTGTGCATCTCAGTTCGTAGGAAGAGTGTCATTGTTATAGTAGCCATCAATGTTAGCTGAAAAGATAACAAAAAATAGTTTGTTTTACTTCTACACAAACATTTTGGAACTTGAAAAGTTGACTTGTTCATTTTGACGTGCTACTTACTTGAATCATCTTGAATATATAGACGAACGAATTCCTCTTCATAAGAAGGTATTCTCTAGCTGTGCAGGCTTTTAAGAGTTCTTTCTTGCTAACACCATATCTCTTGGTGGTTAGAGCAGCAGGGTGGCTCTTGGATTTATCAAAGGGAACAGCAAGCTCATCACCAAGCTTCCTTCCAATATGAAATGATTGAAATGCTTCAGAAAATTCGCGCACTGTGATAAACTTATAAGACTCATCACGACGTGCCCAGTATTGCTCTTGATCTTTCCTTGATGTCACCTTTTATTAACACATAGTAAATGAACATAATTAGAAACAAGAAATGATCCACGACTAGAAACAGTTGAGGGAGTAATTAGCAATGGGGTTTACTTCTTGTAAGAAATCAGCAACTCCTTTCCTCTGTGGGCATTTGAAGCCTATGTACTCAAAGAACTCGAGTACATTCTCCCGGGGACCTTGGTACACAATCTGCCCATCTGATAAGAGAATAATATCATCGAACAAGTCATAAGTTTCTGGTGCAGGCTGCAGAAGTGATATTACAGCAGTTCCTTGAAGAATGTGGATTGACTGCCTTATTGAATTGACAATCTGATAGGTCGTTGAACTGTCTAAACCAGTCGATATCTCATCCATAAAAAGTGCTCTTGCTGGCCCAACCATCATCTCCCCTGTATTACAAGTTATCAACAAGTTTAGCACCATAATTTTTCGCTACTCTTTGTATATATTTATGGTTTCTACAACATCCATTACTATTTTAGATCATACGAGGTGTCTGTTTAACCCAACCTGTTGTTAGCCTCTTTCTCTGCCCCCCAGAAATTCCTCGAATCATTTCGTCTCCAACAATAGTATCAGCACAAATTTCAAGTCCCAATATCTGAAAACAATACATAGAATAGTGAATTGGTGCTGCATAGTTTTCTAGTTTCTGCATTGTTGCTTCATAGTGCATAAGGCATTTACCTTGAGAGTATAATCTGTTACAACATTAGCCTCCTGTCCGTCATTCCATGCTGACTGTTAAATAAACCCCATAGTCAAACCAAGTTCTTATCATAATTTAATAAAACAAATACAACATGAATCTGAATTTTCTGTTTAATATGTCTTCACCTTCATAAAGATATCAACATCAGGATCTGGCTTAATATTTGCTTCCTTCTCTCTCCTAGACAACTCTGCCAAAATTTCTGCATATTCATAACAAACTAATTAAAAAAAGTAGGCGAGATTGGAAATGCAACATGTTCATTGTGATATCCCAGAATAAGGGAATCTCACTGACCATATTTGGCTCCAACTCCTTGACATCTAGCAGAAAATGCCAGTGTTTCCCGGACTGTCATTTCTCCAATATGAAGATCATTTTGGCTTATATAAGCAGATGTTCTTTGTGGTACAAACTCATCCATCTCATGACCATTATATGTAACTCTCCCTGAAACCTGAAAACAAATAGATTTATCGACTACCAACACAGAACTCCTCACTAATCTGAAAACTGTATTATGTCTAATCATGTTTCTTACTTTGAGATCCTTATCAAGTTTCCCAGCCAAACCTAACAGCAACGTTGTTTTTCCCGAACTTGGTGGTCCTAAAAGCAGTGTCATTCTGCATAACAACATTGAAATGAATGAATAAACAGGACTTTCTTGATTTGTCTAAAAATTACCTTTTTGACACAAGTGTTTTTCTCACCTTCCTGGTTTGATGATTCCACTGACCTCATGAAGGATTGGTAATGGTTTCTTTCTACTTGGAAGGATATGAAGATAATTCAAGAAATCCTTTTACACAGAAAGTTAAAAAAATGAGTAATATATTGCATGTAATTTTATAATATGATACAGGACAAGTCCTAGTATGTATTATTATTATTATTACCTCTAAGATGTTAACTGTGAAGTTGAATATTGTTGGTAAAGCTCTACTACCAACACGAGCTTCTGCATCTACATTCAAATGCTCGAATCGGACTTCAATTGTAGGAAGATCCAAACCAACTCTGCATCATATCAAAAATCACAAGAAGAATGATATTTCAACATTGTTTGGTACGACTAAAGTCATTTTCCAATAACCAAACACCAGAAAATGACTTTCTAGTAAGACATCTTAAATAAATTTATACCTATCAATCCTTTTTTTGAGCTTCAACAAGAACTTCTCATTATCTTCATCAGCAATCTTGACAAGCCTCTCTAAAAGATT
Source organism: Solanum chiquidenum (assembly GCA_029582725.1). NCBI lineage: Eukaryota > Viridiplantae > Streptophyta > Magnoliopsida > Solanales > Solanaceae > Solanum > Solanum chiquidenum. Next base: position 7,673 of record JAJOOS010006313.1, read on the forward strand.
CCTCCTTTCCACCAAATCGAGCTTTGTTATATCAACTTCTCTATATTGTCCTTGTTCTTCACTAAGAATGCCTCTCCTTATACGAAGATACGTTGGAAGTTTCTCTAGAGCAGCCCATTTCAACGCCTCTTCATCATCGTAATCTTCTCTTGATGACCTTGAAAACACATCCATAGCACTATTTCTCCATACATTTGAACTACTCAAACGTGCACTACTCACCTTCAATATATCTCCACCACCCTCCATTAACTTTTTGCATATAAAGTATAATTCAAAAGAAAGAATCTTTTAGCTTAGTTCCTCCACCTTTTATGGTTTGGAGGAAGTTTTGATTCTTGAAATTATGTGTAAAGGAGATGTGATTTATATATACAAAGTAAAGAGAATAAAATAGAGTAGAGGGTCAACTTCTAGATACTATTTTAGTGAGTTGACGTAAGTGTTGATGCAAACAAAATTAATGCATTATGCTAAAGTTTGTTGTTTGACCATACTATAGTTAATAGTACTATGGCTCATGATCACCCTCCCATTACTCAATTATTGAACCAAAATAAGGTAAAAAAATAATAATATTAAATTGAAATATGAGGTTGGAATACTCCCTCTGTCCATCTTTACTTGTTCGAATTACTAAAAAATAGTTGTCCAACTTTACTTGTTTAATTTGGAAAATCAAGAGATTAATATTTTATCATTTTGTGTCTATTTTAACCTTGCTATTAAATACTCCCTATTCATCTTTTAACATTTAGATGACTTATAGTTAATATGGGTGATATAGTAAAATTTTATTCGTTTATTTAAGGTATGTCAAGTCAAACATGAACGAAGGAGTAGTAAATATTCTTCTACCCTCAACTAGAGATTTCAATTCAATTACTGAAACCGAGTCAACTTTAGTAGGAATGCTATGAGCTTTTAATGATGTAATTTGAATTAATCGAATCAATGAAAATCAGAAAAATAACATTAATAATAAAAGTTGTAGAGAATAAAATCAGCATAGGTTAGTGTAAATGATACTGGCTAGGACTAACCAATTAATTAGGCATCCTCAACAACCCATGATCATCATGTTTTAATTACTTATTTCTCTTTTATTTCAAGCCTTATTTATAATTAATATACATCTAAATCTCATCCTTATAAATTGCAAAAACTTAGAAATAATCCCTATAGTCTTAAATCCTAAGTAAAATAAAGTAGTAAGTATGATGTAAGCCACTATAAGCAATGACAAGAAAGTAGAAGGAAAAAAAAGGAAAGAAAACAATTTTTGTTTTAAAAAAAATATATAATGATGGTGTTGATCCAACTTGCATGAATACATGGAGAATTGTTACCGCCATCAGTACAAGTATCGTCATCTATCAATCTAATGTATCCCTATTATGTTGCGGTATTGACAAAAAAAAAAATTCAATTTAGAATCATTTAAATCGAATCATGCTTACGATATGATCAATATTTATGTAAAAGTAATACGAAACAAGACTGAAATTAAGAGGGGGGCAAGGACGATGAAATTGATTTTTTTTAATATTTGCATATTAAGACAAACTTTTTATTTTCCATCTTTTTGTTATTTTTTTTCTTTTTAAGTAACACCATGTTGAGGAAAATGGAAACAAAGAGCACAGGTAAGAGCTGGATATAATGGTTCTACGGATTAGTTGGGATTTGTTTTGTACTTTATTTTCAAGATCATGGTGTAAATAAATTATTTCAGTTGAAACTAATAAAAGACTATTATATATTTGAAATATTAGATTTACAGCTTTTAAAATCTGTGTATTTAAATTTTAAATGAATGTAACCATGTAAGGCACATGCATAGCATCTTCCTTTTTCTTTTTTTTTTGGTCATCAAAAATCCACCTGCAGGTCAGCAAACAAAAAATAAAATAAAATTTAATGACAGATTCTTTTCTCATAATTTTTGTAGGTGAAAATATAATAATTACAGTTAAAATTAAAATTAAAAAATAAAATTCATTTTAGGCTAAGGTATATATATCTTGCTTTTTAAATGAGATACAAGCTAATATGATAGAATCTTTATCCGCCCTTTTTGTTTATTAAGAAAAAATGTATTTTTAACTCAAAAATAATGACAGTGTCATTTTTTAATCAAATATTCATTACAATATCATTTTTGGACCAAACTATTATTCGTCGATCTTGAACAAGCAATGTACAAATTTGAAGAAAACGTCTTTTGGTAGGATAATTCCATTCATTGAAAATTACGTCCAATAGAGTAATAACGGCATGAATTTTCTTCAAGTTTAGTTTTGACATGCTCAGAAGTAATCTTTTTCTTTCTTTTACGTACTTTTAAGGATGTGTTTGGTATGATGGACACTATTTTCCGCGGAAAATGTTTTTTTTAAGAAAATAAGTTGTGTTTGGTATGTACATACAAAAAAAGTATAATACATAAATACATCCTTTTATCTAGCTTCAATTGATATCTACGTGTCCTTCAATCTTAGATGTGCACAAGTATAGACACTTAAATTTATATAAAATTATAAATAGATACACACGTCTTACGTGTCATAATACGCATAGGACACAAATTGTCATATAGGATGTCATGTAGTACAAATAGACACATTCGTCCTACATGACATCCTATATGACAATTGGATGAGTAGGTGGATATACAATATGTTATCTCCTATATTCAAGTTAGTAAATACAGAAACAAAAAAGATGAAATAGTCAGACAGAAAATAAATAATCTCAGTCCACATAATTCACTGTGCATCCTTAGGAAATTTAATCTCCTCAAGTACCAGAGGTTTGTATATTAATTCATCCCAAGATAAAACGGATTAACTATTAAAAAAGTAGTGATACCTCAAACTTAAATAATTTCAGCAAACTCAAAATCAGCAACGAGAGCACACACAGACTCAATCGATCGATAATTTTATTTGTAAGAAAATGTATGCAGAAGAGAGAGAAAATTTCAGTGTATGAAAAATGAGAGAAGTCTCTCTATTTATAGCCAACTGCAGCAAGTGACACATTTGTTCAGACAAGAGTGTGAATGCATCTGTTCAGACATGTCTTCTCAGAACATTTGTGTCTTTTGAGAAAAAAAGTGTATGTTCGGAAGGAACAAGTCCCTTTTGAGAAACTTTACCATTACGCGAAATTAATTTTAAAGAAAAAGAAAATTAATTAATGAGATTGATTAAATAAATTTTGCCTAAATCTTATCAATCAATCATTTGCCAAAGCCAAAGCCGAGGCCGAGCGACGACGACGGCGCAAGGGTGCACCTTCTACTTAATACTTTAAGAGCTGAAGGAAGTGTTTCCTAATATAAGGAGAATTTTTTTCCTTTCTTCTACCAATATGAGAGAAATGACTTTTAATTTGAAATGACTTTTCATTTTCCCTCCAAATTGGTTCCCCCACATTTCTCAATTTCTCATTCATTCTTATTTTTCTCATTCACATCTTGCTAAAACCCAACACAATAAACATAGTATGTCACTTATATAACTTGTTTTTCCAACGGAATTCATTTTTCTCATTTTAAGGAATTTGTTTTCCTAGAGAAAGAATTTTCCAAACATTTTGTACAACCGTATCAAACACACCCTTAATGTTATTTGCTCATGAAATACTTATCCACCAAATTGATGCGTAAAGATCTCCCACTTTTAATTAGACGTCTCAAATTTGAATTCTAAGAATGAAAATAATCTTATTGAAAATGTCATTCCAAACTGAGCCCTGAAATGCATGATTCGAATTTGATTAGAACTCCAATATAAATATCGAATTTCAATTATTTTTTTAAAAAACAAGTTGGGAGTTGGAGGAAGTCATATTAAAGAAGGGCACCAGCCCTAAGGACACAAAGTTGGGAGTTTGAGGAAGGCATACTAATTTTGTATTTGACGACACTTCATTAGGGTCGGTGTGTCATTAATGAACTTAATATAATTTCTAATAATATTATGTGCAGTTGTAATAACCACTATCTATTTCCTTAAATAATACTATAATTCCTTTTCATAGAATCTTAGGTAAGAACCAAACTATTTTCTAATCATTTTTTAATATTTTATTACAGATTTGTTGCATAGAAATTCGTATTTATGGACGAAACGTGCTGAACAATATATGCATTATAATTTATAACTTAAGGTTGTTTGCTAAAAGGAAGGAAAAACAAACAATTTTGTGGATGGAAAACCTCAAACCCTATTTCATAAGGAGATCAAAGTTAGTATTTGTTTTGAAAGAAAAACTAAAAATGATCGCTGATCGATATAAATAATTCATGTAGTAACGGATTTCAAATTACCTGAATTTTGATCATTTTTTAAAGGTAGGAGCTAGTGAGGGTGGATCAAAGGAGTTTATTTCAATTTGAATTATTGAAATATAAATTGTCTAATACACTATGATGATATATTTGATTTTGGTGCAAATTTAGCTATAAATCGATGAGATTTGAACACTAAGTTGGGGGATTTTGATATAATAACGAGGTAATTAATTGGAGATATGACCTAACTAAGTCAAAATTTATACTTGACTATTAAAATGAAACCTCAAGGTTATAGGCGCCAATTCGTTCATGTAATTTATTTCAGGATTTGACGATTAAGTTGATCAAAGACGGACTATAATTTTATGATTTTGACTTTTCGTAAAATCGTGTAACGTTGTCTAACCTAATTTGATAGATTACTAGTCATGGATTAAGACCACTTGAGATTGCTTGCTTGGTACTTCGACAATATTAGATTGAGATTTTCATCATTTTCGATGTGAGTGACATTTTAACTTGTCAATTATTTTCTTTTTCAAAAACAAAACTTGAAATATGTATTATTGCCTTCAAAATTACCTAATTAAGTTTATTGTGGAATTAGTGAGTTCTAGATCATTTACGTTATTTAGAGCTATTATAATATTCTTTTAGTTAATACTTCCTCCGTCCCTAATTACTTGTCCACTTTTGAATTGACACACCTATTAAGAAATCAATTATTGACATAGTGAGTTTACCATTTTACCCCTATTAATTATGAAGTGGATGAAAAGTTTTGCATTTTTAAAAGTAATTAGTCATTTAATTGAGGGTATAATAGGTAAAAAAAATTGTCCTTTTTTGATTTGTTAAAATGAACAAATAATTAGAGACAACTATAAAAAAAAAAAGTGGACAAGTAATTAAGGGCAGAGGGAGGGAGTAATTATAAAGTAGATGACTTTGATGACATAAAAGTTGGTGCTTTGGGGAGTATTAGATTGAGATTTTTTTTTATCATTTTCGATGTGAGTGACATTTTAACTTCTAAAATATTTACCTTTTCAAGAACAAAGCTTGAAATATGTGTGATCGTTTTCAAAATACCCAAGTAAGTTTATCGTAAGATTAGTGAGTTTTATATCATTTACGCTATTTGGAACTATTATAATGGAAAAATCCTTTTGGCCAGAAAATTTGGCCAGAATTAGATCAGAATGGTAAAATAACATATTTCACATTATGTTATTTTATCTTTGTGAATATTTTTACCATTTTAACTTTAATATCTTTTAATTGAAAATAAAAAAATATCAATTTATTTTAAAATAAAAAAAATATTATAGATTTTTTAAATTTTTGGCCAAATTTTCGAATCATTTAGCATTACCCTATTATAATTTTCTTTTTGGTTACTAACTTGATAAAGTTGAATGCCTTTGATGGCATAACAGAGAAAAATAATATTTTTTTTTCTGCCACTTCATATGCCCCTCTCATACGATGGACCTTTTCTATATATTTATAAGATACCATGGATATCTCAAAGTTATGCCTAAATGATTTTTTAGAGGACTAGTCAAAATCAATTACCTTTCCTAATACTATAGTATTAAGTAATAAAATATGGTGTACTTAAAATCTTGTCTTAAATGAATGAAGAATCTTTGGTCCTAGGAAAATGGAATTCAAGTTTAGTTAGGGAGTCACACCAAGCAACGAATAAGTCAAAGAAAATTATTCACTCATCTCAAGTATGTTATCGATATTTGATTACATACCAAATTTAAAAATAAAATAAAATAAAATGAAATTTATACTATAAAATAAGGAAAAATTATTTAAATACACAACTTATTTTACTATATTCTCTAAAATTTCTTACCATTTAAAAAAATTTACAAAAATCCCTACTCTCTCTTATTCTCGGAACTTCACTTTACGCGGTGTATCGATCATATACATCACTTTACGGCTTACGCAATGTATCGAAACATTAAGTGATGTATCCGAAATTGAGACGCGATGCGTTGGGACGTCGAGAGATGTATCGGAAACCGAAACGCGATCAATGTATCAACACGTTTTGGGATGTATCCGAATTCCACCAAATTTAAAGGATTTTTGTCATTTGGAAAAGAGTATGGATACGATGTAATTAGCTCTTAACACAATGAGATTTGTGTAAAATTCTCAAAATAAATTAAAAATATTTATGCGGTTATAAATCATATTATTGAGAATATATAAAATAAAATATTTAAAATTAAATTATTATTAAACATAAAAGATACACTATCATTTTTTAAACTAACAAAAAAGTAATCACCCAAGGATTTGGCTAGTGGTTAGTGAAGTGGAAGTAACATGTATCCAATAAAATTAATTGAGGTATGCAAAAACTGTTCCAAACACCGTAATCGTATATAAAAAATAAAAAAATAAAAAAAGTAATTACCTAAATCGAGAACGCTATCACCTTTGCTTATCCCTAATTTCAATGGACGAACCACTTATAGTAAAACCAAACAATATCTTCCGTATTAAATTTAATTTCAATAAAAATAATTGTAAGAAGAAGGGCATCTAGAAAGTATTTAATTTCTTTAATGCAACTTGTACTGTTAAATCATCATCTTACTTCAGCAATAATAACATATTACTACGTAGAACTATTTATTTTCCTTTCATTTAATTTTAAAAATTCTCGATTATTGAGTTTAAATAATTAAAAAACTTCTAAGACTCTACTCACCTTATTTTAAAAATCCCTTTGGCATCTTCTATACTAATTTGCTCTGAAAAATATGCTTAAGGAATTTTTCGAATTTGTCTTTGCTAGGCATATCATTGTTCAATTTATTTAATTTTAAAAAGGTAGTGTTATCCATATACATTGTTTTGTAGCGCACTGTCTCCTCTCAGAATCAGATAAAAGAATTTTTATGTTATGAATTTTGAACCGTAATTTTTTAATTTAGTGAGTTCTGAATAGATTATGCATCATTATTTAATAAATCAATCAATCTCGTTTAAAAAATCTGACAAAAACCATTAAAAATAATTAGAAAACCAACAAAAATCGAGTTAAGGTACTTGATTTAATTTTTATATTTGAAAACTGACTTAATTTATTTAAGGGAAAAAGGACAAATATACCCCTGAACTATCATAAATGGTATGCAGATACCCTCTGTCATACTTTTGGGATATTAGTGCCCCTGTCATCCAAAAACTAAAGCATATATGTCCTTCACTCTAACGGAAGACTAAATAGGGACACATGACACAATCTTATCCGTCGATCCAATATTTAATAATTGTCGATCGATGGATAAGATTATGACACGTGTATGTCCGTTAGTACAAAGGGTATATATGCTCTAGTTTTTGGACAGCAGGGGCACCAATGTCCCAAAAATATGATGGAGGGTATCTGCATACCATTTACGATAGTTCAGGGGTATAATTATCCTTTTTCCCTTTATTTAATCATCTTTTCCATAAAATCACCGAGCCATGAACACACGACGAAGAGGTGGATACACGAAAGATATGTGATTCACAAAAATCGATAATTTTTGTCTTGATTTTGTATGTATATTAAAAAAATCTATAAAATATTTATAAATATTTGACGAAGAATTTCTAGATTAACTTAAGATCGTTTTAGAAATCAATAACCTTCAAATTTTGAATCCGTCTTTACCCTAGTAAATAAACGTATCAAATATCCCCGTTCTACCAACTCCAACACTTAATCTTCTCTAGGGGTGACAAATGGTTGGATTGGAATGGATTTGAATAGATTGAATATGGATTGAGCAAAAATGATTTGGATTACAATCCACCCAAATAGAATATGGATTTGGTCAAATATGATTTGGGTAAAATGGTTCTAACCCATTTAAAACCTCTCCATATTTCCTTGACTAAGAGCCCGTTTGGATTGACTTAAAAAAAGTAACTTTTTAAAGTGCTGGAACTTATTTTTAAAATAAGTAGTTATGTGTTTGGATAAAAGTGATGTAGTTGAAAACAAAAGTTGTTGATGTGTTTGGCAAATAAGTGATGGTAAACACCTTTTTTTTTTTTATCAAAATGTCTGAAATACCCTTAGAGTTGTTAATTCAATATGGGCAATTTGGGAATTGTATAAAAGAATTAAGGGCAAAAAGGTAATATACTTGGTCAACATAAAAGGGCTTTTAAGTTAAAAAAAAAAAAAAAAGCACCCCTCACCTAGCTTTTAGCTTTTGGCTTAAAATAAGTCATTTTTGACTTAAAATAAGTCATTTTGATAATTGTCAAACACTCTAATAAGTCAAAAACTGACTTTAAGCCAGTTTGACCAGCTTAAAAGCCCATCCAAGCAGGCTCTAAGTGAACTGGGACTTCATGACATCCATTTACCCCCTCCCCTAGGCACCCCCCCCCCCCACCTTCCACCAACATACCTCTAAT
>JAJOOS010006314.1:0-16325 GCA_029582725.1 Solanum chiquidenum
GTTCATCAAATAAGATTATATGCATGGACATTTTATTTTTTCTTCTTTAATAGGATATTTCTAACCTTTTAGGAAACTAATGCATGATGAGTTGTTTATAATTAAATTCGTGTTCAACATGATTATATATAGACTTTTACATTAATGTAATTCTTTAATAATTTATCTTTTACAATGCGTGTAAGAAAACGAATCTCTTAAATATGAGAGAGAAAATATGGTGAAGTGAGAATTCTACGAATCTTCTTTAGATGTTCAAATATCTTTTAGGATTTGCATAATTCTCACTTCACCAAATCCCTTCCTCTTTATTCAAGATTCAAGACAACTTTTTCCCGTAATAGTTATTCTCTTTTCTTTACTAGTTGAGTTGAGGAGGGATGCTCAAAATATATACCTAATACAATCCCTTCATGATTATTTCAATCTATAAAAAAATTGATTGTCTTGCCCTATAATAAAAAGTGAATGAAAATACACTTCAATATTTATTTCGCTAATGGGAAGATATGGTACTATTTAGAATGGGATTAGAATGTAAAAATGATTAATTGTTAGAATTTTAAAATATCTCAAAGATAATTTAGGCATGTAATTATCATAATCTTAAAAAGAAAAAAGAACTATTAGAGTGATGAACTTGTATTATAGAATATTATATCAAATCAAAGTTTAATGTATCTATATCGTATTATCGAAGTAAATTTTAAAATGCAATTTTGAGTAGTATCTACTTTTAACTACTGATTACCGAATTACCAAATCAATTTAAAAATTTGATACTTGGCACAACAATCAAAAGAGGAACAACAAGTTAAGTAAGTACACGAGTATGAAACCCCAAAATCACACAACATACCAAGATGATCGCTTGTGAAAGTTTTGGATCTGCACCAGACATGTATATATGGTCTTCTCGAGTCCCCTATGATTTCCTCCGTTTGTGTGACCCACTGTTCGATGGAGCTGCATAGGTTCTGGATCTACTTTTAACTATTGATAATCGAATTATGATATCAAAATTTAAAAAATCGATATTTGATATCTACTTTTCACTACAGATACAAATTACCAAAACCTGAAAATTTAAAAATTCTGAATTGAACACCGAACACCAACCCGCTCAATTCCAAATGATTATAACAATCATTTCTCCATATAGGACCTTAGAATTAGAACTTTTAATTAATTTTCCTTCTCTTTTGGGTTGAATTTTGTTGCATAAGTGTAAATAATATAAAGAAAGTAGGCTCTAACTTCCTCCTTCTCTCTTCACCTCAGCTGCACATCCGTACACGTAATCTTTTTTGTACATGCACGCACATACATACAATTATTTCACCATTTTTTTGTTTTTCCCATCTGTCCTTTTTTTTTTTTTTTTTCTCTCTTTAACTTATTTTTTTTTTGCCTTTTCTCCATAGATGATTCTCTCTTCTCCACTTTCCGCCACATTGCACACAAACTTCAAAGATCTATCATCAATGTCGATACTATCTATCCTTACTCTCAAAAACTGAATCTTTTTTTTCTTCTTATCTTTCCAAATTCTGAATTTAGGGTTTTCTTGTTCTTGTTCGATTTGTACGGAAAAACTTTGGATTCACTTCAGATCAGACTTGGAATTGCATTGTTTTTGTTATATTTTGTGAATTGATGATAATTTAGAGGGTTTCGTTCATTCTTGGAAACTTGGCTGATTTGTTTTTTTTTTGGAGATGTCGGATTGAGAATTTGTGTTAGGGTTTCGATTCTGTGTTTGCATGTGTAGAATGTGAGGAGGGGTCCCCTGCTATAGCATGGAGGATCCCAGAATTGGGTTTTAATTAGAAGGTTGTGGTGATTTTTGGAAATTAGTGGGCATTGGAGAAATTTAGTTTTTGCTGATTGTTTATTTTGATTATTTATCAATTGAAGTGGAATTTCAGGCTTTTTGTTTGGGGTTTTTTTTCTTTTCTTTTTCGGGTCAAGTATAAATCTTTGTGAAGGGGAGATGTTTGGGTCTGGTAGTGATAGTGGGCAGAATCATACTGGGGTTGCAGGTACTGTTTTGATGCCAACACGTTTTGTATGGCCTTATGGGGGAAGAAGAGTGTTGCTCAGTGGCTCTTTCACTAGGTGAGGTGTTGATGTTCTTTTTTGTTTGTTATTTTATCTACTTTTTTTTCCCTGGTATATTTTTCGATACCGATAAATCCAGAGGCGCAGTTTGGAACTAGTGCGGCAGGGTTGAAATCGTGCCTAACACACATATGTGCTGCGCTCGTACCCCCAGACCAAAGCACTGGAGGCTATTCTTCTTTCTGTTATTATTCATATTTATGTTGGTTTAGGTAAGAGATTGTCTTTTTTTTTTTTTTTTTGAATGGAATTTGGTATTATGCAGGTGGCAAGATCACATAACAATGTCACCCATGGAGGGCTGCCCAACTGTGTTTCAGGTTGTCTGCAACTTAACACCAGGATATCACCAGGTTTGTATTATATCAAGCATTTGTCAACGCCTATAATGTACTTTGTAAAGTTTTTGGTAGCTTTCAAACATATTGGCTATGTCGCTGACCGTTGTTAAGAGAAATGCTTAGTAACTTCCTTAACAGTGAGCTTTTATGAGCTGCTATTTGGGGGTGTGCCACTGTCAAATGGTAACTTCACTCAAAAAGCTAGTTCTTTTATTATGTTTGAGAGGTGAAAGGGAGTAAACCAGTGTTACGCTCGCTTCAGTACTTAAAGCGTGAAGCAAGGGTCAACTGCTTCAGGGCACTAAAGCGAGACGAGATGAAAAAAGAGCTCTTCTTCAGCAGAAGAAGCGAGAAGTGAGGCGAGTGTGAAGCGTCACTTCTATGAAAAAGCGAGATTTTAGGTCTATTTTTTTTTAAAGATTGCAACAATCTTAGCATTTTTTCGGTTCTTCTTGCCATTGCTTTTCTCAATTGTAGGATTTCAAGGTAAGGTCTTCTCTTCTTCTCTTCTCTCCTCTTTCTTTGATTTTTACTTTTCCTCTTTTCTCATTTGTTTTCTATTCTTCACTTTTCCTCTTTCTTTGAATTTTTTCTATTCTCCTCCTCCTCTATTAGTTTACTGCAGCTTTTCTGATCTCGCTTTTGTAATTATTTTTAGCTTTTCGTATTTGCTGTAGCTTACAAATATTCAGTTTATTTTTTTGCTTCTGATTGTGGTGAAAATCTGTACCATTGTTATCCTAATCTAGTATCTATTACTCTCTCCGTCACATTTTTTGACACCCTAGTCCATCCCCAAAAGAATGTTATCTTACTATAATTAGAAACAATTTTACTTTAAAATTTCCCTTTATAGAAATGATTTACAACCACACAAATATATAAGGATTGTCTTAGACCACAAGTTTCAAAAGTCTTTCTTTTTTCTTAAACACGGTGCCAAGTCAAATAGTGCCACACAAAATGGGACGGAGGGAGTATTTACTTTTTAATTTAAAAATTGAAAGTAATATGTTATTTCTATTGAGTTCTTGGTTTTCTTTCCTATGCAAATTTAATATTTTTTATTATTGTATTGAACTGCGCATTAGTTGAAAAAAGCGTGCGCTTCGTTAGCGATCCCTTATCGCTTTTTCCTGCTTCTCGCTTTCCAAAACACTTGAGTAAACTTTTCAAAGATTGTGAAGCAGGAAATTAAAAAAAGTGTCTTATGAGAAGTGTTTTGTTTTTCGGGATGAAGGAGATTTATGGTTTTGCTTGATGGAGAATAGTTTGAATGTGTTGGAAGGATAATTGCAAGGAAAGATACATTTGAGTTAAAATTTCTTTTAAAGTTATGACAAATTAAACAAGATAAATCTAAAATCATTACATTAATTCAGGAAATCCCAATGTAAACCTATATAACAGAAACTAGTGAATCTTCCAATTGTAGCATGCAAAGTCATTGTAAGCATATCAAGCAAGATGATAGACTCTTTTAAATATATTCTTACCTGCATTATATTGGCAAGTATCTCTGTTTCTGTGCGGATGGATTTGAACAAACACATTGCATCGTTCTAAAAACACACACACAATGAAGTAGGAAATTGAAATATGAGTGGTTGACCTATAGAGTTTCAAAATTCTATTAATAAATCAAATTTAGTATACATTTTTTTGGGCAATTCATAATATTTACAGACAATGAGGCAAACATTACTGCATAATCAGACACATACTTCTGGAACTACATCATAACAACTTAGCACAAGATATAGAAGTGCTAGAGTTCCAGCTAATTAGGAACTCACAATTCCTAGTTCCTTTTGATCTTAGGGATCTGCTTCCACTATTTCAGTCTGCTGTGTGCTCAAGGAAACCAGCAACCCCTTGTTACTGGGTATCCTCTCAGTCGACAAGTGTGTAAACATACATGGTGGGGCAAAGAATAATAATCCATTTAGCAAAAACCAATTTGTTCATTGCTCCATACTATCATGTTTGCCAAAGCTTATGTTTGCTTCTATTTCATAGTAAAAAGAAATAAAGTGAAGCAATGCTTTGTTGCAAATAGTTCTTCTATCATTGTTCCCTCTTCTTTTGATAGGGAATATGTTTAGTAGAGGCGAGATTTACATTCTTTCATTTCTTTTGAATTACATTTTCACCCACGTTTGGTTAAACATAGTTGAAATGACAGTTATATGAAAATATTAATACTTCACTTCAATTCAAGTGACATACTCAATAAAAACTAGGATTTTAATAAAATGTTTTTGTAATAGTGCATAAATTGATTTACCTTTTCATTTATTTGCAGTACAAGTTCTTTGTTGATGGAGAATGGCGTCATGATGAGCGTCAGCCAGTTGTAAGTGGAAATTATGGCGTAGTCAACACAATTTTCTTGCCCAGGGAGTCAGATGCTATTCCTGAACTTTTTAGTCCAGATGTACCTGTTGGATCTAATATGGATGTCGATAATGATTTTCTTCGACTGGTAAGAGGACTAACATACCTCATATGACTAAAATTTTCTATTAGCTGATGCATTTGGCTCCTGCTCTGCTTCACTTCTACTGAATTTATTTCATATATCTTGGTACCTTTTTTGGCCGCTTTTGCTTTTGCATTCTTTTTTGCCACGAATTCGATATCCACAGGGATTGTGTGGATAAGATGTCTGGGGTAAAGGAATATTCTCAAGTGATCGAGTAGTCTGTCATTTTATTGTTATGTGACCCTAATAAAAAAGAAGAGATATTTCTGTGCGACAATTAGGTTCTGTTTTTCTCAGCTTACTTTTTGCAACATTTTTCATTGATATTATGCAGAGTTTGAAACTATTATCAATGCAATTTGTGGTCCTGGCAGAAAACATCATATTTTTGCAGTAATTTGAAAGTCTCTAATTTTTTCCCTGCAGGGGAAATTTAAGACTTTAATTGTTTGAAATTTTACCTAGTACATTGGTAGAATAGTTGACCTTTGATATTCAATATTGAGGACATCACAATTCAACAACTAAACAGTTGCATCGCAGCATCACTACCTTTTTATGTGATGTACAAATTTGGTCATACCATCAGATACTATGTGCAGGATGCAGTTCCACAGATATCACAGGCAGAAATAGAGTTATCGCGTCAACGTATATCTGCCTTTTTGTCTACACATACTGCCTATGAGTTACTCCCAGAGTCTGGCAAGGTAATTACACATATATGTTGTCTCTATTCTCTGCCTACAAGTCCAGGATAATTATGAGAAGATGTAGTTTTTTTTCTTTTTTAATAGTTAAGATGTAAAAAATTCCTTCTCCTTTCTTCTGCAGGTGATTGCCTTGGATGTAAATCTTCCAGTAAAACAAGCTTTTCATGTTCTCTATGAGCAGGTAAATACTGTTATACATATTGAAGACATGCTGTTATAGGCTGTAGATTTTTGAATTTATATTTTGTTTGTATAAGATCTGGCTGTCCACCTGCTGGCATTAGAATTTCTTGCTAGTTGTTTAGGTAGGCAATCATAATGAAACTGGGGGGAATGAGTCGGTCTGTATGTGCTCGTAGTGTTTGTCTCCTTTGAGGGCTTGGAATAGTTCTTGCTATGCAATTGATTATTAGGAATGATGAATTTGTATATTTAGATTTCTCGAAGCAATCTATGCCAAGCCTTCATGTGAAATTGGCTACAAGTTATCCAATCTATTAAGGAATTTTAATTTGATCAAAAGAAAACATTCATATTTTCCGCTTGCTTATATATCTTTTATGATTCTTATCAAAACATATATTGCATGTAATTAACATTAAGGAGCCAATGTTTGCATACAAGTTATACATGATCTTTAATATGTAAAGTAATATTGGTTTCTTCAAAATGTATGGGAAGTAATAGTGTAATTGTTATCTGATGATTGGTTTATTGGATCAAAATATGGATTACTATATATGATCTCAAGTATTTGTGGTTTTAAATTGAATAAATATTTTCCAATAATACCCTCAGTTGTTTTTGTATTATTTTATCCAATTTAATATATATTCATTATAATACTCCCTCTGTTTCAATTTGTTTGTTTGGTTTTGATTTGACACGGAGTTTAAGTAAGGAAAGAAGAATTTTCAATCTTGTGGTCTTAAAAACTAAAGATATGTAAAATGTACAAAAATGTCCTTAATCTTTTTTTTTTGTTTTTGTTTTGATGACAAGAGAAACCTGCAACCGCTACCCTTTGGGTGCGCATAGGGTATACCCCCGCTCCTATGCAAGCTCGCAAACCACATAGGAGAGGTAACCCGCACTAGGCAAGCCCGGTGCGACGAGCTCGACCCAGAAGGCAAACCCCTTGCTTTCGTTGGCAAGGGGCTTCGAACTTGAGACCTCCAACATGGAAGTCCCAAGCCCAAACCACTGGGCCACCCTGAAGGGTCTTTAATCTTGTGGTCTTAAACGCGCCATGTGGAAAGTTAGACTTAGAGAGTTGCCAAAAAAAGAAGAGTGACATTCTTTTTGAAAGGGACCAAAAGGAAAGTAAGACTATGTGATTAAACATAGTTAGCATTTTTAAAGAAAATCAAAATCTATAATTATAAATGTTTAATTATCTTCATAATGGAACAATTTTAAGAATAAATTTAGAATTAGGTAGGTAAAATATGGGATAATTGAATAACTAAATATTGTATCATCGTTGGGTGTGTGTGTGGGGTTTGGGGGTGGGGGTGGGGGCGGGGGCGGGGGCGGGGGCGGGGGAGTGCATCACACATTGTGACATGTTGAGGGGATTAAAATCCCCTTAACAGCAGTCTTATTAAAACAACCATAAGTGGAATACATATTTACAAAAACCAACAATTTGAAGCAGTTGATTGAATGTATATGCCATACTTCCATTTGTAAGTGCAAATATTGACAATGATTCTGTTGAGTTTTGGTAATATTGGGACATTATTTACTTTGTCTTTGCCAATTGTGGCTCCTGCCTTCCTTTTACTGCTGTGGACATTAATCAAATTTATCTTGCTATTAATTTCATTAAGTAACAGCTTGGAATTGCTGACATCTGATTAAAGCTTATCCCAGGGAATCTCTGTTGCTCCTTTGTGGGATTTTTTCAAGGGTCAGTTTGTTGGAGTTCTCACTGCGATAGACTTCATCTTAATCCTTATGGAGGTGAGCGTCATAGTAATTCCATCTCTCAGGATATTGTTCTCTCTTTTTTCTTGATCGGAAGGTGTAACTTTCATTCATAAAACAGCATAAAAAGTTCGGATGGAACAGAAAACTATTTTGTACAATTAAGGAGTAGTCTCTTATCCCTTATTGCTTTTTGGTGCACCCAGGAGATTCCTCTAAGATTTTTGTAGAAAACCATATCTTTTTGTAAGATTTTCTACTTTTGGGTATACTAGTATACGGGCGCTTTACGCCCTCATTAATAAATTTTGTTTACTTTATTAAAAAAATGCATAAAGAGAGTGCAGTGAGAAGTTACAACCAAAAGGAAAGGCCATTGCAATATATGTAATGAGCTAATAAAGTCAAGCATAGGCAAGCTATCATTTACATCTAATGTGGTCATGTTGCTATATAGTCTAAGCAAAACTTTACAGTTGTGCTTGATCTTAAATACAAAATCTTCTTTCTTCGAAAAAAATCTCTAGTTTCTTTCCTTCAAATTGCCCACTAAATGGTTGCCGGGATGGTGTTCCAGAGAGAGTGAGAAGCCTTCTGGATACCCCTTCCATGTCAACATTGAAGGAATGGAGATTAGAGCATCTCATACACCATCTTAGACTCAAAACGTTGAAGAGCATATACCATAACTAAGAAGTAAACTTGCAATGAAAAAAAAGTGGTTGATATCCTTCGCTGAGGATATTGTTTATTGGTTTCACTTTAAACTTTGCCTTGTCTCACCATCTACATGTGGAGTCATTCTTGAGCTTTACCTCAACCTTCAGTTCTGCTTCCTTCATTTATAAAACTTTCCTGTTTTTTTTGTTCTTGTTCTTATTTATATAAGATGCTTAATTTAGGATTTGATTTATCTGAAAATTTCCTTCTCTTCCTCTACAACTTCGTTCGATGAAGTTGCTAAGTATCAGAGCCAGATAAAGCTTTTATCTTTAAACAGGAAATTCTGTAAAATCTGCTCAAAGGAGCAACATGGCTATTTGGTCCTTTCCAAATTGAATGCTATGCTTTCCTTTCTGGCGCCAACTCAAATTAACGTTAACTTCCCTGAAATCAAATATCTCACCATTTATAGTATACAATCAAAATTTGAGGGATCCCACTTTCAGCTTTCAGACATCCAAGTGAATCTATAAGTCCATCAGCTTACTTTTGAATCAGTTGTCATGGAACAATCTGTAATTTGGACTCCTACTCAGCAAATGATTATATTTTTCCCACAATTGTGTAAAGTCAAACTGAGCTATTTAACTTGAAAGTAAGGGTTTACTTATTTATTTCCATGGTAGACATGTTGTGTGTGAATATCCTAGAGGACTATTATACTTCGTGGAATCACAGTATCTTTTCTTTTTATATGCAAAAAGATCACTAAGCCAGTGATACAAGCGTACGGGTTGTGCAAATCAGCTATTTTGTCTAACATTGCATCTACATCTTGTACAATAGCTAGTTTACACCAAAAAACTAGCAAAAAAAATGCATATGTTTGAGGCTGTGAATGGTATTAGAGTATTTCTTGTCCTTTGCTTGGTATTAGAGGGGAGGTCAAGTATGTCTTTTGCGGTTCGAATGTAAGGTTCCATATTTTGTCAACTAATTCTGTGTAGTTTCTTTCCTTCCCCTTTAATTTTAAGGGACTTCACATCGTTCTTTCTTAATGAATATACATACTATTGATCCAAATAAATGAATATAAATACTAATATGTTATCCAACTTCAGCTTGGGAATCATGGATCCAATTTGACGGAGGAAGAGCTCGAGACACACTCTATATCTGCTTGGAAAGGGGGAAAGTTACGCACCAACAGGCAAATCGACTGTAACTTGAATTCGTATTCAAGAAGTCTTGTCCATGTAAGTGAAATTCTCAGCTAATCATTTACAATATTCTCATCATTTCTCCTGACATTTGTTTATCATGTTTTTTTTCTTGATTTAGGCCAATAGGTAGTAGGATTTCTTTTAACTTTTTCCAGGAATTTATATGAGTGACCTTGAGCTTTTCTCTTTCTCGCTTCTTGAGAGCCTTAACCAAGTCTTCCCATCAAAATCTGCTAAGCAAATCTAACGGATAGGAGAGGCGAGAAAAATGAGAAAAAAGAAGAAAGTGGAGTCTGTTTGAAACTTTGTTTGGTTGGGTATCGTTGATGTTTGCTGTGGATCAGATATGTGGGTTACCAAATTAAATCTGAAATGATATTGTTATTGAATTACTACTGCTTGTAGCATTAATCTATTAATCTAAATATTTTTTTGATACTGTCTACTAACAAACTTTTAGCATATATGTGTGTAAATTGATGAAATGACATAAAAAAATCACACCAAGTATAGTTTATATAATTGAGTGAAATTAGGCCAGTAGTCTTTCTGACTGTGATATTTGTTCATAAACAGTCTTTCTTGCTTCTTACCTCTTATCTTATTGTAGGAGAAAATCCTATCAATTCCTAATGAATAAGGCTACGCTCCTTCAAGCCTTTGAAACTATTGAAAATAGAATTTCTGTGTTCGTTGATTTTTGCCATTTCGTAAATTTTAAGCGAGTATACTATCTTGATTACGGAGAGCCTGATTTTTTTCCTGTTTAGAATTTTGTTGACTAGACAGTCTTTTTCCCTTTCATAATTTTCTTGCTTTTTGTATTTTAATATTTTAACTCCGATTTTTTTCCTGTTTAGAATTTTGTTGACTAGACAGTCGTTTTCCCTTTCATAATTTTCTTGCTTTTTGTATTTTAATATTTTAAAGTAATTTGAAGCATGTGCAGTTTTCTGGTGTAGTGGTAGGAGTGTAGAAACAGAATTATGGCATTCATGAATGTGAAGATATTTTGGACTAAAATGCATTTGTTATGGAACATTCATGAGTCTAGGCCTCTGGTTGGCATCTTGTTGTGTAGAGGCGTGATAATCCATAAAGTAGGATATGAATGATGCCACTTAAAATTTAACTTTGAGTGGATCAAAGAGATAATTAAAAGAGAAAGATTCCATACCTATGGATACTACCAAAAGACACAGAAATGCCTTCCACAATGTGCTTTTAAGTGGTATATATGTAGCATAAAATCTAGTTACTGCTGTAAAATAAGCCTCTGGAAGGCTTCTGGTTGGAAGTTTGGTTTTAGAGTGCTGAGATGCACTGTACTGTGCGTTAAACGGTTGGTGTCCTGATTGGTGTATGAACTTCAAAGTTTGGTGGATGCTTATGCAACATAATATAGGCAGAGCTGCTGCTATTTTCGGAAATCTCACTCCACATTACTTGATTTTTTCTCTAGTTTGAAGAATCTTCTTTTGAAGGCCCCTTGAGAGTCCTTTCTGCATATTGATTTGTTCTTTTATCTGTAAATGTGCTCGTCTCAGAACCATCTGAACTTCTTCTTTTTCTTGTATTTGAGCCTTGTGAATTTGTTTTGGGGATGGGGAAGGGATGTTTGACAATAAGGTAAAATTGCTTGTCATTTGACACTGTACTGGCCTTAATTATTATGTTGCTTTGCACTTTAATTTAGCTTCTGCATATCACTGTTTGCATTAATATCTGCCAACTTCTGCATCATGCAGGGTGGGCCTTATGACTCTTTGAAGGATCTTGCTTTAAGATTTCTGCAAAACAAGGTCTCAACTCTTCCCATTATCCATTCTTCTTCACCTGATGGTTCATTTCCTCAGCTGCTACACCTGGCCACCCTCTCTGGGATTCTAAAGTGTAAGTTACTCTTTCATGTGCTGAATGAACTGTTTGCCCTTGGCTAATGTCTAATCAATGTCCAGGTATCTGCCGGCATTTTAAACATTCTTCTAGTTCCTTGCCAATTCTTCAGCAACCAATTTGCTCAATTCCTATTGGTACCTGGGTTCCGAAAATCGGTGAATCAAGTGGAAAGCCAGTCGCAATGCTAAGACCAAATGCTTCTCTTGGTGCTGCTCTGTCTTTATTAGTTCAAGGTGATTCTTCGCTGTAATATTACTTTCTGAATCTTTAGTTGAAGTTGGGATAATCCTTGTTTGATCTCCGCATGTTTGCTATTGTATTTTTGTGGTTTCATTTGATTATTTTGTCTATTTGTTTCTTAAATAGCCTGGTTTTCAAAAAGACTTCAACAAAAATTCCTGTTAAAAAAAATGGCCTGGTTTTCACTTTTTGCTTTCTTGTAAGGACTTGTAAAAGTAGATGGAAAATAGATAAGTGAATGAGAAGAAAAAATCACTCGGACAAAATACTTGTTCTATTTCAGATACTTTGAAGCTAATAATTTTTTTTTTTTGAACTTGGTAACTTTGTACTTTGAAGCTAATAATAAGATACAAGACTCCAATATTTTTGCAAATAGGATAATAATATGTTTGTAGAGGCAAATTCCAACTGTTTTGCACCCTAGGGCGAAGATAACCACATAGAGTGATACATAGTTGGAATCAGCATTTTGGTATTGTGCATTTCCTACCCAAATAAATTACATTGTAGTAGTAGACATAGCACCTTTAAGATCTTTACCTCATGCTAACACAGTTCTGTATAATGTTCAGAATTATTTAGACTTGTAGAGGGTGTAGCACTGGGAATGAAGTAAACATTTCTGCAATACTTAACAGATGAAAAGTTAAAAAAAGAAGATCAAATGCTCCTCACATCACCACAGTCAAATGTAGCTTTTGTGGGTCTTGGTAACTGTAGTGGGTCATTAGTACTCCCTCCGTCCCATTTTATCTGAAACTGTTTGACTTGGTACTATATTTAAGAAAAAAGGAAGACTTTTGAAATTTGTGGTCTTAGATATTTATGTGGCTGAAAATCATTTTATTAAGGGTAAAAGGGGAATTTTAAAGTTAAATTGTTTCTAACTATAGTAAGGTGACATTCTTTTTGGGATAGACTAAAAAAGATAGGATGCCACATAAATGGGACGGAGGGAGTACTCAATATACTGTTAAGTGAGAAGCAGCTGAGCTACATTTTGGGGCTCAAGACTAGTAAACAGAAGACAATGATGGAGGAAAAATTAGGAAACCTAGCCCTCTACATTTTAAGTTCTCTGATCAGTGTAGGTTGAGAATAGAACACAGTAAAAGAATTGATGGAAGTTAGAATCTATTACCTCTCTGCCAGTTAGCTTCCACAAAAAGAAATCTGGAATTTGAGGAATAGAGTCCTCATTAAGATGATACAATGCATTATTCAAATATCTGAGCTAAAATAGTATTTCTTTAACTTAATCAAACAATAGCATTAAAGTGTAGCAACTTCTTAAGCTCCTCTATACTCTTAATAGTTTTGCAACAATATTATTTCCCCAAAACTCCTCAATTACAACACTTCCTTTGAAGGGGATTAGGACCTATGGCATAAGGGTTTAGAGGTAATCAGATGCCATGAAGATCTCATTGTTTTTTTTTCTTTGTTGAATGTTCAAGCATTTAATCTAAGATTCTCAAAATTGGTTCAATTTACTGGGAATTGATCAACTTGCCGACAGATTACGTGAATCTTTCTCATAATCCAATTGAGATACTTCAGAAATTTTTGCGTATTTCATTTTTTTATGTACACTTTGCCATCCAACCTATTCTTTATTGTGCCTTACAGCTGAAGTTAGTGCGATACCAATTGTGGATGATAATGACTCCTTGCTGGATATCTACTGTAGAAGGTAGTTAGCTCTATGTAAACCTACAGTGCAACTATTACTTTGCGTAGTCTTCTGACATTCTTTTACTATTACAATCCTGGTTCAACATGATGTGCCTTCTTATCATTTTGCGACAGTGACATTACTGCATTGGCAAAGGACAGAGCGTATGCGCAGATTCGGCTTGATGAATTGAGTATTCATCAGGTAAAAGTGTTTTAAGAGCTATTTGTACTACAACATTAGATATCATGGCTTGTCCCAGACCTCTTTATGCATGTTCAATCAGATTCTCCCTTTATTTTTTTCAATCTTTTCCACTATTTTTTTTTGCATGTCTGGCCCCATTTGCTGATACAGTTCTTTTCACCATCTGTGGATCCTGATTCATATTAGATGGACTGCTCTGCAAAAGTTTGAGCTAGTGGAATTTTCTTGCGTTGACTGGCTCAGTAGTGGCTTAAGTTAATAAGATTCTGTTCTGAGCAGATTATTTACATTCGGGAAATACAGACTTTGTCTGGTCTATAGATCCTTTTGATCTTTAAGTTTGAGTTGTATTGAGACATTTCCCAGTTGATATCATAGCATCAATATTTGCAACATGCCGTATGCCCTGTGAGAATAGTACGAGATTACTTGTTTCTTTTTGTCCACATTACGTAGCTTATGCTTATTCATAATGCTATAATACCAAGGAGTTTAGACGAAAATTGCATGGACAGCATCTTTTTGCATGTATATGCACCTTTTATGCAAGTTTAGGCTGCTATTTAATGCCCAAACTGTTACTAGATCTCTCATTTTATCTGCTTCTTCCGCAGGCAATACAATTGGGACAAGATGCAAGTTCTCCTCATGGATTATTCAATGGACAGAGGTGTCAAATGTGTCTAAGGTCCGATCCTTTACATAAAGTAATGGAGCGACTTGCTGTTCCTGGTAAATGTCTTCAGTCTTCCATTTGTTTGAGACTCAGTTTGCATTCTTGCCTTTGCTTTTGATAATTACCTTGAGGCAGAGATTCTTTTGGCTAACTGATGATGTTTTGGCTGCTGAACTTATGCCAAAGGGAAAGTCTTTTCCTTATCTGTATCTGTTTCTGATGTAATGGGGTGATGCAAACACTGAGAAATATCACCGGTTTTATCTTTAAGATGGAAATATCCCATTTTCTTTGAACGACCTTTACATATGAGGTCTATTATGTGTATAACACATTTTTGTACCACTATATCAGCCTTCTACTGTTTTCTCTATATTGTTTGTCTTCTTTTGTTCCTCAACATTACAACAACAACAACATACCCAGGGAAATCTCACTAAGTGGGGTCTGGGGAGGGTAGAGTGTATGCAGACCTTACGACTACCTCGTGGAGGTAGAGAGGCTCCTTCCAAAAGACCTTACCACTATCTCAACATCACATTTCTTTTTTGCTGATGTACGATATTGCTATAGCTGTATTCCCCCTCACTTCCTAGTTTGTGTTGCTTTCCTTGTGTGAGTATCTACTGTATGAATCAAAGTTTATAGCACATTTTCCTGCACATTTTGTAGCCTTCAATAACTTGAATTAGAGAGTTATTTAAAATCTTGTGTATATTTCAGGAGCAAGGAGACTTGTCATTGTGGAGGCTGGCAGCAAGCGTGTGGAAGGCATTATTTCAGTGACTGATGTATTTAGGTTCTTGTTCGGCTGCTGATACAGCCAGGTGATCACCCTGCCTTTTAGGGCTTTGTTGTGGTGGCTTTAATGAAGAAGCCGTTGCTTGGCACTCATGTTAGTTACTCTTCAGCAACGCCCTCTCCTCATAGTTGCATTTGTAATTGGTCGGAATTTGTGGAGTCCTGATGGGCTCATGCTTTTGACTCCCCCTCTTTTTTCAGGAAGTGAGTTCAGAAAGAAATGTCTGTAAATTGAGAGGATCCCCAAATTTTCCCTTATTTATATTTTTAATTTTCACAACCTTATTATCATCAACCATGTCATAGTGTAGCTGCTCAATTTTTATATCTAGTTGACAGAATGGCGATGAAGGTGTTGGTTAGCTGTGTAGTTTCTTATGATGCTGTGGTTGCTGATGGAAAGTAATCTTGGTTTCCTTATTTTTCTTCATTGTAATATCTCTCTGGTGCTCAAAACAAATCTTGCTTGATGACGACACATTTTGGTGACCGTCAGATGTGGTCATCGAGTCAGATACATTTATGGTTATCAATGATAGAACAAATCTTGGCTGGCTTAATTCATGCATATCCTCAAAACGGAACAAAGTAGCAACAGACTCGTGTTCCATTTGGATTGACTGGATACCCTTCTGGTGGAAGGTACTTTTCATGTTTTAACTAAACGAGATTACTAATGACAGATGGAGGTTTGAGGGTAGAAAATGTTGATGGGATTCCTATCGATAAAGAAGAATGTGGATTTGACATTTTTATTTTCACATTTGATCTCCAGTCTCAACCATGAGCACTGAATTGAAAAATTATTTTAGAATACAAAAAATGGATTTTTGTTCAAGAATTGAATTTTATTGGAACAATCTTCTATTTCTAGGCTAATTTTCTTATCTTCTATTTCTAGTTGACTGTTGTATGACGAGCCGTCTCTGGCTCTGCATAGTTGAATACCTTATAAGTTGAGTCAAGGGATAGCCTAGACATGCTGAAGCAACTTGTAATAATATCACTTGCTTACCAAGTTAATGGTAAGGTTCCACATGGTGATAGAAATGTATGTATAAACCACAAACATATGTCATGCATTTATTTGTTTGTAACACCCTCGCAAAGGGTACTTGTCGACTTTAATGCTGCTTGTGAGATCCTCATAAATATCATGCACTGCGGAAAAGATGAAAATAATTGTGGTTAGCAAAAAAAAATTCTGAACTAGCTTGTAGTATCTGTCACATAATTTAATTTATCCTATTTTCATTCGAGTTATTGAATTTCTTCATGTCCAATTTTATCTTAAGTGGTCAAATTAATTAATTCTTAAAAAGTAAAAAGTAGACCAAGTTTAGAGCTCG
>JAJOOS010006316.1:0-13675 GCA_029582725.1 Solanum chiquidenum
AGAATTGGGGTTTTAGCCAAACATCATAAAAGAGTAAAACCGATTATCAAATCGATTAGCCATCAACTGGGTAAGAGAGATTTAGTCTTTACAATGCTCAATTTGCAAAATATTTGAAACCCACTTCCAAAATCTCCAAATTGAATCTCTAAAGATCTTCAAAACTATGAAAAACTACAGAGAAAAGTCTTCTAAACTAATTTAGTCTTGTCCAACTTATCCAACATCAAGTTCTCTCCTAAATAATATTTTCAAAATCTAATTTATAGTCGCCGAAAATAAGCCACGAAGGGGCGTTTGGCAAAGTAAGTCGGGCTCGCCGAACCAATCGGCCAGTTGTCCTTTGACCTTTTTCTATCGCCCATTTGCCTTGGCATTCAGCATCCTCGAGTTTAGTAACTCTGGGTGATCTATATTTTCTCCGCGGAACTGCTCGGCGATTAGCCGACTGCTCTTTTCGTCGCCAACTTGGTTTATTCCTTCAAGGCTTGGCACACTGGAACTTTAGGCGGTCAGATTAGCCACTCGGTGACACGCCAAGTGCTCTTGGCGATCCTCAGGCTCGCCCTTCTTCATTCCTTCAGCTTGTTTTGTTCCTTTTTTCTTGTTAGTTTCCTTGCTTTGTTCCTCAATCCATATACCTAAAAATCAAGGCTTTAGCATCAGTTTATGGCATAAATTAAGCATTTGAGGACACTAAATCTATATAAACAAAGCCCTAAATGAATCTAAATCTTGGACTCATCAACACCCCCAACTTAAACTTTTGCTTGTCCTCAAGTAAAACTCAACATCAACAGTTCAAAAAGGATGTCTCAAATAGTGTTGCAGAAGACTCAATATGAATGCACACAACAAGATTTAACTTACTCATGCAATGATCAATTGTGCACTCACTGATTCAAACTGTGACTCACCATTATGAAAGATGCTCAAGTTCACAATACTTGCTTCAAATGTAAGTTCAAGCTCAACAAAGGTACTCAAATGCCCTCACAACAAAGATGATTCCCTATTCACACAAAGCCCTTCAATAATTTATAGTTCCAGAATCACATACGACTCTCACACTCACATAGATGAACACATACATGACTTCACACATAGGTTTTCCCTTATTTTCCAATCAACATTCATTTCAGCTCACTCAATATCACAAAGGTCTTTTCAAGGCTTTTAACGGGGCTGAGTGTAAAGGTAAGGTCATTTAGGCTCAGTGACTGCTACCCTCATGAAATGTGGTCTGAACATCACTTTCTTCCTTTTCTTCAATATTTTGATCATGCTCATAATTCACCCCATTATTCAACTTCAAATGGATTACCGGATACGTATTTCTTTTATAACTTCCACTACTTTATTTCACAACTTTTTCTTTCTTTTTCTTTTGATTTTTATTTCTTAATATTTTTTTTGTTTTTACATGGAGGGGTTCCATCTTTTTTTTTCCAAAACCATTCCTCAAAAGGGGAATTTTTCACACTTCTTGATTTACTTTCTCTTTTCACCACACCCCAAACTTAGGCTTTTGGCCAAAGATGGCTATTCAAGCAAACCACATTTAATGAGAGTTATGGGTTAATGGATAAAGAGGGGTCACAATTCTTCAAGCTGCTTCCAAGAAAGGGATAAGGCTCAAGAAGGTTCAAGCAAGGTTCACACATCTCACAAAGTTGTCCACAAAAGAGGTATATTGTCAAATTATTGCACTCTTCAAAATTGTTGCCTAAGTTCATTTCAAGTGCTTGCATCACTTAGTCAACCGCACCAACGGGGAAAACTCTAGGTGTCATCACACAATTTTCAAAGTAAGCTCATAACAGAAGGCATTGACACCAATATCAAACAAGACTCCACACTTTCTAGCTATTGTGCAATGTTCATCACAAGAGACTCATTCGATAATCGGGTAGTCACAACAAGATGCTAAAAGTTCACACTGTCACGACCCAGGGTTACCCCCTAGATGCAACACGACGTACTTGACCCCGAAGGGGTCTCATACAAGCCCTTAGCATAATCATAAACATAGGTAATAGAAATAATGCGGAATTTAAAACTTTTACAATAGAAGTCTCTTTCATAAAAGAAGTATAAGAGTCTAAACCTTGTTTCAATCACCATCTAATACAATCGAATACAATCTTAGGGTCATATGCCTTTTTTATAACATAGTCTTGAAAATAGAAAGTACAAACGAAACTAGAAATGAATAATTTCTTGTCCTCGAACCATGAGGACTCACCAAGCTTGGAGAATAGTCAACCTAAGTTATACTTGAAAAGATAAGTATACCTCAACGACCAGAACCTACACTTATAAGAAAATGTAGAGAAATATGAAGTAGCACATATGATGTACTAAGTATGGAAGCCAAGCATAAAAATCCATAAAAACATGCTTAAAAAGGGACATTTAGTTAAGACCATGCATTTATCAAGTTTAAAATACATCATGCACATTGATGAAGAAACATAACTCAAACCATATCATAAGCAACCCAAAGCTATACTAGTGCAATGCAAAGGCAAGATCCCATAACCCTACCAATTGCCAAGTACCACTTTTAGATCACCAACATCATACATATCTTACCTTGGCCTTATCATTAGCCAACATTCATTGACAATGAAATATTCATATTACTAACTTGTGTCAAGTAATGTCATCCTTAACAACAACACATATCATACATGCATAATTCATAAGTCATCATAGCATAGGAGAACCTTACCACAACCACTCTTGAAGCCTGCCTACTTGTGCAATGCACAAATGGAGTCTCATACCCCCACTCATACTAAGTAGTACATCTTAAGAAGTCATAGTTATAGTTCATATTCTTGTCATATTCGTATTCTTATCATATAGAGAAATACCCTTAACCTACATAGACCATGTGAGCTACATGGAATACAGTGTTCTACCCCCACACCAAAAAGAGGTGTCCTACTTGCCTAAGGTAGAACGTAAAATTTAGCTTTTATGTGGATCCACTAGCTAAAGACCTATGTGGGCACATAGTTATGGGACAAGAAGATTGCTACTAGAAAACCCAGACTACTAACGTGGAGGTTTCCATCTTATGAGATAACCATATTGGGAACCCGGACTACTAGCGTGAAGGAACCCATCCCATACTCATAGCCACTCGGTACTAAGAACAATTCCCTTTAAATTCATATTAAGTCTTTACTTAAGTTCATGTTCATCAGAGAATGCAATAGGCACTCAGACTAACATAATATCATAAGATCTCATAGATTCATTAGATGAGAATGTCCTTTCAACCTTAGAATCATCAACATGTGAGTAAACCTTTCACATCATATTCATAGTGTGTTCATGAGAATAGCCTTTCAATCAACACAAAAAGCTTATCATAAGCATGCATACTTCATGCATAATCATGTGTAAGGTTATAGGGGAAGGTGATCTTCAAATCAATACCACAATTACGCCATAGTCATTGAGTCTTCACTTTCTAAGTGAATCATAAACTTATAGACAATCCTCATCAACAAAGGAAAAATCCTCACAAATTGCCTACAAGGGTCTTGGATCATGATTCATCAATATCTCTAAAATTACTTCATTGAACATGTACAAAAACGTAATCCAAGTAAGCAATCCATAACATTCATAATTCGAACACAATCTACTAACAAAGACCCATATTCATGCTTCAAGACCCAATTTAGGGAAACCTAGGAATTCATGGATTCTTGGATGATTCCTTTAGGAAAACAGGAGTAATTCATCAATTGGATCATAATATAAGACAATAAACACATTGAGACCATTTTGAAAGTGAATCCATGCCATAGATTGAAAACCCTAGGTTTTGGAGAATTTCAACTTTGAGAAATAGAGTTTTGAAGGGCTTTACGGAAGGAAACTATCCATAAATAAAGACTACCATACCTTGATTGGAGATCCCACACGAAATTGAAGAAGAAAGGCTGCTCCTTGAACCCTAAGCTTGACCTTGTTCTTGTCTTCAATGGAGTTTCTAGAGAGAGAATATTTGGAGAGGGGAGTTGGTTATCATTTGGGTCTTGTGAGTTATGAGATGTAAAAAAGTTGGTTAATTGTTAAAACTACTTTTATATGTCTAAATAAATGAATTAAAATGAACCCACACTAATATAATAAGTTTTGGAATTTATGGCTTTGACTAAGCCTTGGCCGAGATTTAGCAACTTTTGCAGGGGGGATCTACGCCCACCACCCACTGACCATAGGTGGGCTCACACCCTGTCCTGCAGGTCCGTGGTTTGGGTCTGCAGCCCCTATTTTTGGCCAACTCAAGCTTCCCACTCATGAGACCCCACCCACGAGGCGTTAGTGGGTCTACAGATCGTACTGCATGGTCGTAGCTTGGACAAAGACTTTTGGAGAGTTGGGGGAGGTCTAGCCTCGACTCACGACCCCCACCTACAAGGCGTGAGTGCACCCACGGGGAGTGGGTGCCCATTTCGTGGGTCATGCTATTTTTGACAGCTCTTTGGGCAGTCCCTTGGTCCTCCTCAAGGACCCTTGGGGAGTCCTTGGGTAGGCCATGCCTTGACGTTTAGGGACTAAAAAATTAGTTATAGCTTAGGGATGCTATTTTAGGACTCTAATCTTAACGCTCAACTGCATTTAGGCTACTAGTTTACATGTTAGGCTCTAGCTTAGTTCGTTAGATTTTTGGGGTGTTACATTATCTCCTCCTTGTGAACATTCATCCTCGAATGATGATCTAGGCACCAAACTAATTTAGAAACTCAAGACTAGCAGCCCATCATGCATGAAACATCAAAAATGTTCAAAACTTACCAATGCACTATTCAAAAGGAGGAAACTTCAACTCCATCTCAAGACATGGACAATGCAATACAAGGAAGTAGGAACTACTTTTACCAACCCAATATGCATGAAACTCATCAATTCACATAAACATGGGAGAAACTACCTTCTCCAACTCAAAGCAAGCTCAACACAACAATATGGAGCCAACATGCCATTTCATCAAAAACATAGCTAAACATGTTTATCAATTCATCTCATGAAGTCAAATATGAAATCATCATACAAAAATGCAAATCAACATGAGGAACATATAAATCATGAAAACTCAATTTATGGTGAACATGAATTCTCACATGAACATGCATATCATATGGGAAAAAACATGAAGGACACATATAGCACATATGACTCCTAAAACATAGGAGTAGGAGGAAAAAGATGAGGATAGCGGGACTTCATATCGGCCTCGGCCTCCCATGTAGCACCCTCAAATAGATGATTCCTCCATAACACCTTAACGGAAGCTACTTCCTTATTTCTCAATCTCTTGACTTGCCGGTCAAGGATCTCCATCAGAACCTCCTTATAGTAAAGGCTCTCATCAACACCTAACCCTTCTAGAGGAATAATGGATACCGGATCCCCAATACACTTTTTGAGTACAAAAATATGAAATACCCGGTGAACCGGGGCTAATTCATTTGGCAAGTCTAATTCATATGCAACTTTCTCAATACGCTTCAAAATATGATAGGGGCCCACAAACTGTGGACTAAGTTTCCCCTATTTGCCAAACCTTATCACACCCTTCATGGGTGAGATTTTCAAATAGACCCAATCACTAATTTTGAATTCTAGATCCCTCCTTCTAACATCGGCATAAGACTTTTGCCGACTTTGGGTCCGTCTTCAACCACTCTCTAATGAGTCGGACTTTCTCAATGGCCTCATAAACTAGTTCGGGACTAATTAGAGAAATTTCACCTACTTCGAACCAACCAACGGGATATCTACACCTCCTACCATATAGTGCTTCAAACAGAGCCATGGCAATACTTGAGTGATAACTATTGTTGTAGGCAAACTCTATCAACGGTAGATGGTCATCCTAATTACCTTTAAAATCTATGACACATGCCCTCAACATATCCTCTACGGTTTGAATGGTACATTTCGCTTGACCAGCCGTTTGAGATGGAAAGGCCGTACTGGGCTTGATCTTAGTACCAAGCCCTTTTTGGAATGCATTCCAAATATGTGAAGTAATTGAGCACCTCGATAAAAAATAATAGACAAAGGAATCCCATGTAACTTCACTATTTCCTTGATGTATAACTTGGCATAGTCTTCCGCCGAGAATGAAATCTTGACGGAAACAAAGTGGGCTGATTTTGTCATTCTATCTATAATGACCCAAATAGAATCATGTTGCTTCCGAGTATGGGGCAAACCCACTATAAAGTCCATATTCACATCCTCCCACTTCCAAGTGGGAATATCTATACCTTGGGACAAGCCTCCCGGTCTTTGATGCTCGGCCTTAACTTGTTGGCAATTCGGACATTTGGCTATAAAACCCGCTATATCCTTCTTCATGACATTCCACCAATAGTCCTGTAGGTCACGGTACATCTTGGTGGCTCCCGGATGAATAGATTACTGTGAACCATGATCCTATTCCAAAATTTGCTCTCTCAAGCCATCAATATCTGAAACACATAATCTACCTTGGTACCTAAGCACCCTATCTCCCCCTTGGGAGAAAGCCTCAATGGATTTGTTGCGTACCGATTCTTTCAAATCCATCAATATAGGATCAAGGCCTTGTTTAGACTTCACATGAACCACAAAGGAGGATTCGGAACCATGATGGACTATGACACCACCCTTGGTGGAATCCACTAGTTGGACATCTAACCGGTCCAACCTATGCACATCACGAACTAACTCCTTCTTCTCATCCTCTATATGAGCCACACTACCCATGGACAATCGACTTAGGGCATACGCAACTACATTGTCTTTGCCGGGGTGGTAAAAGGACACTCATGTCATAATCCTTTAAAAGCTCTAACCACCTTCTTTGATGGAGATTCAAGTCTTTTTGGCTAAACACATATTGAAGACTCTTATGATCGGTGAAAACATCTACATGGACCCCATATAGGTAGTGCCTCCATATTTTCAAGGCAAACACCACCGCCGCTAATTTGAGATCATGAGTTGGATAATTATTTTCATGGATCTAGAGTTTCCTTGAAGCATAGGCAATCACTTTACTATGTTGCATAAGGACACATCCCAAATCCACTCGAGAAGCGTCACAATATACCACAAACCCATTGGTGCCCTCCTGTAAGGTCAACACCGGAGCGGAAGTAAGTCTATCTTTCAACTCTTGGAAGCTTTCCTCACAAGTCTCCGACCATACAAACTTAGTGTAACACCCCGTAAATTAGTTAGTTGAACTAGTGAGTTCTAGAGTCTTTGGAAAGAGTTTTGGTGTGTCGTATGAGGGTTAAAATAAAAATAAATGGCTCCGGTACTTAGAATGACATGTTTAGGGGTTAAACATCCTGGTACGATTCCCCAAGGACCACCCAAGGGGTCTTTGAGGAGGACCCCAAAACAGTCTCCAAAACAGTCAAAAAAAGTGTGACCTACGGTTGTAAACCACGCCCCTTAGATCAACCTACGCCCCGTAGGTCAGGCCTGAGTTTCCCTACAAACTATGAGCCCCAGGTACAAACCACGAGACCAACCACGTCCAGTATATCCATCCACGGTCCGTGGATGGGGGTCTCATAGGTGCTGCCAGTTTTGGAGTTTTAGTTTTTAAGTTAGTGTTTAGGGGTTAGTTTAGTAATTAGTTTAGGGGTTAGGAGGGGATATTAGTTATTTAATTAACCTCCTATAAATAGTTAATAGACTATAAACTAATCACTTCAAATCATTCATCTAAAGACCCCCAAATTACTCTCAAGAAATTCTCTCTCTAGAAGCAAGCAAGAAGAAGAAGTTGGGGCAGCAACTAGGTCGAGTTTCTCCATTGATTTCAAGATTTGTTTAGGGCATTGATTAAATGTATGCTTAGATTTTCATCTATGGGTTCTTCCACCCATAGAGTCCCCTAAGAATTTCCCCTAATTTGTGAAGAAGAACCCCAATCTAAGTTAGGGTTTCTTCCAAAGTGTGGGTATAGTTGGGTATGATTCCAAATGGTTGGATATTACTTATTTATGGTTGATTTAGAATTGAATTGTGATATTATGATGAAATTATGTGATTTCAATGGTTAACCCTAGTTACTTGATGAGTTTCATGTTTTGTGGGTTGATGCCATTAGAGGGGAATTTGAAGGTTCATGAGTAATCTTCCTAGACTAATGTCATGAGTAGTAATTGATCAAAGTTAGGATCAAATGATTATGAATTGAAATAGACTCTATTGTATATGATGAATCTTGACATGTAATGTCGAAATTAAACCTTTAGGATGAATTGTGGTTAGAATCACCTAGTAATGAAGAGGGTGAATGAATGCCTTGAAATATAGGTTCATAAGATACTTTCGTGTTGTAAAGTTGTTAAGAGTGAAGACTCCTAGTTATGAATGTTGAGGGATAATATGATTGATTATAGATGTTAAGGCTTTGAGAGTAAATTCTAAGCGAAAATATAGTCTAATAGGTACAATTATGGTGAAAGGCCTATACTCACCTAACCTACCTTATGAATGCTTGAAGTATGAAGTGATAGAATTAGTTGAACATGGTTTGGTTGTCAAGGACATCCTTCCATGAGTTATGAGTAATAAGCAAGGCTTAACAAGTAAACCTTGGGGTGTATGCTTGGCTCCAAGTGGATATTGAATATGAGATGGAGTGTCACACAAGATAGGGTCCGGACTCCAAGAAGAAAGGAGAGCTACACCTAGTTGATGTGAGGACTATTTGAGTTAAAGGGGGAACTCTTACGTAGTAGAGTGTGGGTTTTCCCAAAGTTAGGTCTCATGAGATGGAAGCCTTCATATAGTTGAGTTAAGGTTTCTAGTAGCAATCTCCATATATAATAAACTAAGACATGCTTGAAGAAGCATCTCATAGTGTTCTAAAGCATAATTGAACTAAGGCTTACTTAGTGAAGTACCTCATAGTGTTCAAGATTATGAATGGACTTAGACAAGCTTAAAGTAGTATCTCATAGTGTCCATGTAAATGATGAACCTAGACATGATAAGAGTAGCATCTCATAGGGTTCAATCTAATAATGAACTAAGATGTACTTAAGAGAGTAGCTCATAGTGTTCTAAATTCAAAGAGAGGAACTAGGTTCCAAACCAAGAAAAAATGTAAGAGGACCTAAAATTAATACGTAGCATGATTAGTATTATGGGATGCTATGATTGTATTGCACAAGTATGACTTAGGGTCACTAAGAGAAGTCTTGAGATAGGACTGTACTAGAGTTGCCTTTCCTAGTTATGATGGACTAAAGATGAGAGATTCCATTAGTTATGAGAGTTAAACTAATTATGAGGCCAAGGTAGGGTGGATATGACTAGGATGACTTCAAGGCTATGCTTAGTGTGAAGGGTAGTATGGGATTCCTTTCATGCATTGCACAAGGGTGTTTTGAGTTTACTTAGAAGTATGATACCCTTATGGCATAGAGAAGCTTAAGAGTTGACTATGTGTGTAGACTATGATTAAGATGAACAAAAAGGGATACTTGGCTTGGGTAGTATTATGGGATGTTATTCTTGCTTTGCACTTGTATGCTTTCGAGGTTACTTAAGAATGGTGTTATTATGATAAAGAGGACTAAGAGTCTATTATGCGTATTTGAGTATGACTATGTATTAAATTGGCTTATGTTTATATGAAGCTTTTGTTGATGATTATGTTATGATTATGTTCTTATCTCTTATGCTTATGTCTCATGTTGACTAACCATTTTGAGATGCTCTTATGATGTTGTGCTAGCTTTCATATTTGGTATATTTTGTACTAATGTATATTGCCTACATTCTAATCCAATGTAGGGTATTGGAGATTGAGTTTCTTGGAGGCTAGGTTCCTAGGTGCAAGAAAAGGTGAAGAATTTGTGAGTCCTCATAGTTTCGAGGATAAACCCCTTATGTTTCCTTTATGTCTTTTCTTACGTTTTAGACACTTATGTGGGATGCATCCCAAGTCATTTATTGAAGAGTTGTAATAGATGGTTTGAGACAAAGAGTTTTGTAAAGACTTCCATTGCTTATGAAAATGTTTTCTATTGATTGGTTTTAAAGAAAGTTTTAATTGTCCCGTATTTTCAATTCTATTACCTATGTTATGATGCAAAGGGATTGTATTAGACCCCTTTGGGATTGAGTACGCCGTGTTACGTCTAGGGGGTACCCCTGGGTCGTGACACTTAGATTTCTTTTGAGTCAAGGCAGTAAACGGAGAAGCAATGGAGGAAAAACCCTCAACTAACCTCCTATAGTAATCGGCCAAACCCAAAAAGCTTCTAATATCGATAGGAGTTAGAGGTCTTGGCCAACCCTTGACCGCATCCGTCTTCTTAGGATCTACCTCAATACCCATGCTCGACACAATATGACCAAGGAAGGCAACCGACCTTAGCCAAAACTCACATTTCCTAAACTTAGCATATAATTGGTGGTCTTTAAGGACTTGCAATATGATCCTCAAATAATCCATATGTTCACCCTCACTTCTTGAATAGATCAATATATCGTCAATAAAAACGATCACGAATGTATCAAGGTTTTGCCTAAACACCCTATTCATAAGGTCCATGAATGTCGTTGGGGCGTTGGTTAGACCAAAAGACATTACTAGGAATTCATAGTGACCATATCTTCTTCGGAAGGCCATCTTAAGAATGTCAACCCCTCTCACCCTTAGTTGGTGATAGCCCGAACGTAGGTAAATCTTTGAAAAGTAACTCGCCCCTTGGAGTTGGTCAAACAAATCATCAATTCTAGGAAGAGAGTACTTATTCTTTATGGTTACCTTGTTCAATTGTCGGTAGTCAATACACATCCTAAGGGACCCATCTTTCTTCTTAACGAATAATACCGGAGCACCCCATGGAGAGATGCTTGGTTGAATAAAGCCTTTGTCTAACAAGTCCTTGAGTTGCTCCTTCAACTCTTTCAATTCGGCCGGAGCCATTCGATAGGGAGGAATGGATATAGGTTGAGTATCCGGAAAGAGATCAATGCCAAAGTCTATTTCTCGTTTGGGTGGAATGTCGGGCAAGTCATCGGGAAAGACTTCCAAAAATTCACTCACCACGGGGACTGACTCTAAAGAAAGAGTCTCAGACTCAACATCCAAAACTCTAACAATATGGTAGATGCACCTCTTGGAGATCATTTTCCTAGCTTTGAGACAAGAAACAAACTGACCTCTATGGATGGAATTTCCCCCTTTCCACTCTAAAATAGACCCATTTGGAAATTGAAACTTTACTACCCAAGTCCTACAATCAATAGAGGCATAACATGCATGCAACCAATCCATACCCAAAATGACATCAAAGTCTAACATGTCTAACTCTATCAAGTCACAAAGAAATAGGACAACTCTTATAGACTCTTTTTGCCACTACCGAGTCACCAACCGGGGTAGACACCAAAAAAGGTTCTAACAACTCTTCGGGGAGTATTTCAAATTTCATAGCTACAAAAGGTGTAACAATTGACAAAGTGGCACCGGGGTCTAACAATGCATAAACATCAATGGAAAAAACTTGAAACATACCCGTTACAAAATCCGAGGAGCTCTCTTGGTCACCTAGGGATTGAAGAGCATAAAAGTGGTTCTTCTTGGGAGCATCGGAATTTGAACCACTAGGAGGTACTTGCTTGCCCTTTCTTCCCTGAGTCCTTAGCATTGGACAATCTCTCTTCATATGATCGCTCTTCCCACAACTATAGCAACCATCCATGTCAACTAGGAACTTACCTTCATGTTTCTTACCACACTTTGCACAATTAGGTCTATCAACATAGGAACCACCACTATTACCTCCTTGTGGCTTAGGGTTAGACACCCTATCTTTGTTGACCCTTGGAGTGCTAGAGGAGCCTTGGTTGGAAAACTTTCTCTTGAACCTTGGTCTACCTTGACCCTCAGAATTACCCTTAGAAGAATTTCCATCATCAGTCCTAGACCTCTTCACTTCCCTATTATTCTCTTGGAGTTTCTCATCCTTTATTTGCTTAGCATATACCATAAGACGAGATATATTTATGTTTGTGTAATCAACGATACAACTTCCAATGCAAGTGTCTACGATCGTGCAATAGTATAATAACCCAACCAAGGGTTGGGGTCGAGTCCCAAAGGAGTGGTTTCGAGAATTAACAGAAAAATAAAATTTCTAACTAATTGTAGCTAAAGATATTAACAATTAAAAATATTGTAAATTAAAGGGGAACACAGAATTGTCAATTAACAATTTGGGGGTTTTGTCACAAGAATAGCAAAACCAGTAAAAATAACAAAGAAATCTATGAATTAGAGGGGATTCTTGGGATGTGACCGGAATACGGGTTAATCTAAATTGTTGGGTACACGTTTTTGATAGAGAATATATAGAGTAATAGTGACTAGGCTAAGCTATACGTGGGAATAAATTCTCTCTCGAGCAACCTACCCCGTTTCAAATGGGTTCCTCTCGGACACCCATATGCCGCATAAAGACCAGCCTACGCCTTACCCCACTCACTCTCTCAAGCTGAGTGTTAGGATATGGGACTAGGGCTCACCCTCTCGGGCTGAACCTCATGTCGACCCACTCCTTAGGCCATCAATCTAGTAGTCTTGGTTTCGCGACCTCTCTCTCAAGTAAGCCAAAAACTCATAAATAAACTTGTATTTGCAATTACAAATTTGTTAAATTCATCCACAACTACTAGAAGAAATCACCATTAAACTACATCTAATCTATCATCAAGCAAGACCAAACAATAATCTTAGCCCATATTAGCTAAATCACATCCCCAATAATTGGGGGTTTTAGCCACACATCAAGAGATAGAAATTTATACCTAAATGACCTTGCATTCAAGTGGGTATGAAGATTTAAGTCTTGTTACCGGCCAAGAAAGAAGAATCCAAGAGACCCAAGTCCAAATCCTTGGAGATGAAACCCTCTTCTTCTTCAAGTTTCCAAAACCCTTTCAAACTCAAAGCAAAAATAAAAAGTACTAAAAATTATATTAAATGTTCCACACTAAAAATTTGATTCTAAAATATAATATCTCAATGATGCAGCGGATCATTCAACGGCATTAGTCGAAATCGCCGATCGACTCGGCAATTCACCCTTAGGTGCAGTTCATCGCCGTCTTGCACCATCCTTCGACATCGTCGTGCTCTGTGTCATTGGGTGACATAGTACTGCTACGTGGAACTCCTCAGTGATGCGCCGATTGCTCCCTTTTTCCGCTGATTTGATCCTTTCTTTCAGGGCTCAGCACACTGGAACAAAATGCGAAGTGAGACCCTTCAGCGACTTGCCAAGTGGACTCGGTGATCCTCATGCATTCATTTGTCATTCTTCTCAGCCCCTTTTCGTTCCTTTTTGCGACGTAGTATTCATGCTTTCCTTTAAACTTCAAATACCTGAAACCTAAGTGTTTTCATCAGATATTGAGATAAAATAAGCATTTGAGGACACAATTTCTATTAAAATATAGCCCTGAATGAGTTCAATTTGTGGACTCATCATGTATCCATGTTGTCATGAAGCATAGCCGAACGACATTCTTTTCTCACCAAACTAGACACACCCGTTACAAATCTACTCATCTCATCTCTAGGCTCCGCCACCAAGGATGGAGCATACTTTGACAATTCGGT
>JAJOOS010006317.1:0-25621 GCA_029582725.1 Solanum chiquidenum
CAACTAGGCTAAAATTTTGGAAGAATCCGATTATGGAACTCAAATAGGTAGACCTAACGTGCAAAGAACATGACAATTGAATCCAAACTATCGAGAAGTTGACAAATAGGCAACATTAGCATTATTTAGATGCGAAACGAATTTAGCCGAGCACAACTCATCACTACAACATGAGTAAGGTATAAACAGATATTAGATGACCACATATGTCGTTACCAAGATGCTACAACCAACAAACCCAATATAATTATTCAATATTTACTCATAACAACAACAGACACTCAGTTGGCAGAGGATCACCATACATTCAAAAAGTAAAAATGCGGAGAACTATGAAAGATATCCAGATGAATATAACACGATGGAAGCAAAAAAAATAAAATCTAAAGAGCAAGCCAGTAATTACATTTAGAGAAGCAAAAACACACATATAATCAGATTGGTAAATCAACAACCCCTCTCATTGACACCAATCTTTACTAACATTTTTTATAACAAAACGAATTTAGATGGGCAAAATTGAGATAACGACACAAAACTATATTCTTATTTCCAGAAAACGAAAACAAAATGTAAGACGAGGGTGATTACTGACCTTGTATAGAGCAGCAAACTAGAGCTTTGACGTCAAAATTCCAACTTCGAACTTACTCGAACTCGAATTCAAAAATCAAAAATAGAAAAGACGAGAAGAATATAGAATTTTTCTGAAATCTAATGCTTGAAGTGTGTCTTATCCCTTTTTTCTATTTTTCTTCTCCCATTTTTCTCGATGCTGCTGGATGATCTCGAATGTAAAGAGGCCTGCCCCTTTTTATAGGCGAAATCGGACTTCAAAATCGGATTTATAATATGAAAATCGCTAGAGACGGAGCTGCAATTAGATGTCAAGAAATCAAACATCACTTTTCAGATTGTGAATCATTCGATCCATTTCGACCACAAATTCAAATTATTTGAACAAAACATAGTCGAAGTAAAGGCGTAGGTGTTGTAGGGATCCGTTTTTTTTTTTCAGAAAAGGTGATAGAAAAGTTGATATAAAGAGACATAAAGTTGACAAGAGAGGGGGAGGAGGCGGATGGGGATGGTGTTGGAGACTGCCGTATATTCTTGTTTTCCGGCGGTCCATAGCCATTTTCTTTGGCAGAGGGATGGGAGATAGGCGTGAAAGAGGCCTGGGGAAGAAGCGAGCTTGATGGGAGAGGAGAGGAGTGTGTATGGAGAGGCGTTCTGGGGAAGGGAAAACATTTTCTATCTTTTCCTAGACTAAGGCGCAGTCTAGGGAAAATAGAGGGGAATAGCAGGCGGTTGATGTACTATTTTTGGGAAAAGAAGGACATATTTTGGGATTTAATTTGGGTCGTCCGATCGTTTGATCGGACGGTTAAGATAAATTAGGGTTTAAAAGGAATATATATATATATACATATATTTAAATAATGATAAAAGCTTAATTAACTAGGACCGTTAGATTTAATCGTAGGGTCAAGATTTATGATAAAGAAACACAATCCATGTGCTCGCCTACGTGGCATACACGGATTGGCCGGTTTAAGGGGACTTGAATTGCCAAATTTGCTCAAATTAAAATCATTTAAGTTATAACCTCTTCTTTATTAAGTAGTCATAATTTATTAAATTAAAAATAATTATTTTGCAAGATTAGCTTACTTGATAAAATTAGTCACTATTAAAATTAGATTAATATAAATTAGTAACTCATTAATTAATTAAAATTTCTAACAATGTACGAAAATATCTATTGCGACAAAAGAAATTATATTTGAACAAAAAATAGATTCAATTCTTAAAAGCGACACTTTAAAAAAAAAAAAAAGAAGAAAGAGAAAGTAAGTAGTAATATAATATTTTAAATTTTTATAAGAAATTGAAATAAATTTATGAGGTAAAAATAAATAATTAAAAATCCTTTCGTGTTCCTATAAAAATTTCATAACGTATATATTTTATTATTATTGTTATTATTATTATTATAGTTAAGTGTGGAGAGCCAAAATTGGGTGTCAACAACCGGAACTTCCTTACTATTTTGAATTGAATTCATGGTTACATGTTTTAAATTTTTAATTCTTTTTAAAGTTTCCTCGAAAATTGTTTTAAATTTGAATTTTGAAATTTCCTACTTTAAGATACAACTTAAAAATAAAAAGTAAATTATAATTTGGATAAGAATGAATTTGAATTGCATATTGGTTAGTTTCCACGAAAATTGTTTTTCTATTTGAATTTTAAAATTTCCAATTTTGAAATATAATTTAAAAATAAAAGTGTAAATTGTTCATCAATAATAATAATAATAATAATAATAATAATAATTCGGATAACTGTGGATTTGTAACTGATTAATATATGATATTTAATTTAAATTAATTTTTTAAAACATCTATAGGTGATAGTGTTTATAAAATTTTAAAATATCAAGTAGTTAATTATTAATTAATAATTATCTTTAATTATATTAAATAATAAATTACAATTACAATTTGAAAAACTAGATAGAAATTTAAGACGGTTTCAAAAATTAACGTGACAGATTTTTAAAAACTAAAACATATAAAGCTAACAAAACCCACATTTATCTAACTTCCCATTTTTCTTGCCCACTTCTTAGTTTTCTCTGAAATGAAAATTTTCACAAAATAAATTATATAATGCCTCACAAGTTCT
Source organism: Solanum chiquidenum (assembly GCA_029582725.1). Classification (NCBI taxonomy): domain Eukaryota; kingdom Viridiplantae; phylum Streptophyta; class Magnoliopsida; order Solanales; family Solanaceae; genus Solanum; species Solanum chiquidenum. The sequence continues at coordinate 2,692 of JAJOOS010006317.1, forward strand.
ACCATGAATGTACGGGTCGTGTTTGAAATGTTACCAAACACGTTATTGGTGTTGAAGTTAACAATCAAGTTCATAACTAGATCTTAAGAAAGAGGATCCATGGGAGGACGTTAGCAGTTTCGATGCACGAAAGAAGTTAGAGAAAGGATTAAGAAGAATGATGTGGTTAATGATTTCATCTATGGTTTATATAAATTCCTGCATAAATGAGATTAAAGACATTGAATTTCATGTTTATTGGGTTTTCTCTTATTCTCCGGTGATATTTGACCATTTTCAGACTTAAAAAATGCATATCAATGCCATGTTTTGTTACTTCTTCAAAACAGTATTATTGTTTCCCTTAACTGCATGCAATTGTAGGATGCTAATTGAATTGTCAAAGATATTCTAATTTATATTGGATGATTATGTTGAATCTTTTGTCTTTTGTTAGTTTTACTGTTAATACATAATTACTATTACTTGACTTTTACTACTATATACGTATATACAAGATAAAGCACCAAATTTTTATAGTCATCACAAAATATGTTAGGTATTTATATTCATCACAAGATATATTAGGTATTTTATGCTTTTATACTTTGAGTTTTTTCTATCTGATATTGAAGTAATAAACTTTTTGTTTTTTTACTATTATACAAAAAAAGAAGTCATTAATTGGACAATTAACTTTTCAAAATTTATTTCTTCTTATAAATTGATTTATTTATTATCTCACATATTTTAATGAACTTTATGTAAACTACGCAATTCTACTCTACTATTAATAAGAGAGACCCGCTTTTGTTTGTTTGAAAATAATTATAATGTATATTATTTTTTTCTATAGTTTTCATGTATTTAAAATTCAATTTTAAAAATATTGATTTAATCTTATTGAATTAGCTTTGAATATTAATTGAATTGTCTCTAAAAAAATAAAATAGGGGTACTATTTCTTTCATTTATTAATCATAATTTTATGTCATACTTTAAGAATTTAGTAAATTTTATGTTTACTAACTAATTATTTATTAATGCGGACAAACACATTTAATCAATACAATGCTCCATGCATGATGGAGTCTTCCATTCGTATTTATCTTTTTTTTGCTTACAATAGTTGGACTATTAAGTTTAGCAATACATATTTATTTATTTTAAATCCTGTTTGGCCTTATTTAATTTTTATTTATGTTATAGTTGTGTTTTTAATTCTTTTAAAGCATGATTTATGATATTTTATTTTTTAATATCGAAATAAGATATGTTACTCCTTCATTAGTGTAGGAGATTTATTGTAAAATAGTTGGATTGTGTAGAGAGAAACACTATGAATGTTTTTGTTGTTCATGGGATGAGATAAATAATATGGATTGTGTGGAGAGAAACACGATGAATGTTTTTGTTGGTCATGGGATAATGAAATTTATTATTTTTCTTTAGTTATGTATTTCAATTTCAATTTATGATTTTCTTGATTGAAAATTCATAGAATATGAAAGAACAAAAACTAATGAATATTTTTTTGATATATAATTTTTATTTAAAGTATATTAAAAAAATTCATGTTATTTTATACTTTATTAATGAAAATATGTCAATTGTTAAAATATTTGTTAGACAATAAAATTAATAAATTTGAAAAATATAATTGTCAATGTAACTACAGATTATATTTGAATGTAAATTGTGAAAAATACATATACAACTTCTTTTTTTCCTCACTGATTTTGCATCTCTTTTTAATGATTTTTTCTTGCAATAACAACTAAATCTTATAGGATGAGCCTTTTTATATTCATTTTCGATTCAATGCGTTTTTCGAAATTGATTTGCAAAATTAAAAATTATTTAGTAATAAAATATTACTATAATTAGATAATTTTTAAAAAAAATCATGTAATCAATAGATGAGTTCTAAAAAAATAGAAAGACACAATTTAAAATTTTGAATATCATGCCTACAATTAAATATTTAATCATTTCATGTGAAAATTAGATTTAAAAACTTACTAACAAGAATATAATATTATTTCAGTTAAACATAATAAAAAATAGAAGACCAAACATGTAAAACGCATAAAGTTTTTGTTTTTTTAATCTAACTAAAATAAACAAAAAGAAAGTAATATTATCTTTATTAAAATTTCAACAAAATATATTAAAAAACAATAAATGTAGCTAATTATAACTATAAACATAATATTAAATTGTGTATTAATAAAAATGATACTGTAATATGCACAAATAAATAAGTTAATTGATTTGTATAATTATTATTTTAAAATATACATTACAAAGTGAATAGTAAATTTTATTAGTTTTTTTAAAATTTTAAAATCCGCGCAATGCGCGGGCACATATACTAGTAATATTTAACATTTACAAAAATTTAGAAATGATCCCACTATTATTATTTTTTAAAAGTAGGCAATTAGCTTTAAATTAGGAACAAACACATTCAAATTATTATTAACCTTTTTTTGAAAAAAAAGATCAAAACATCAGTTTTTTTACGTGAACAAATTTTCAAAACTGTTTTTTATATATGTTTTTTTAAATGTTTTGTTTTTTAAATTGTTATTTATTATTTAATATATCTACAAATTTTGTGGTGCTCACACGTATATAATAGGAGAAGTAAAAAGTGTCACATGTCAGTACCACAAAATTTCTCCATTTTTTAGTTTTAACAATTAAAATTTTAAAATAATTTTAATCTGCATTAGTTATTAATCTTAAATTTATTTATTTTTAAAAATCAATATAATTTTAAAAAACTATAAAAATTTAAAGTAATAGTAAAAAGTTGATATTTAGTATTTTTCAGTTCTATTTTCTTTTCTTTTTTAGTGTTTGCTATTGTTATTTTGTTTTCATATTGTAAAATAATTTTAATAATTCATAAATTCCATTTTTAAATATTTAACAATAAAAAAATATGATAACTTCCCACAAATTGTATAATATTTAATTAGTTATTTAATATTTAATTATTTATTTAGTTATATAATATTTAATTATTACTTATTAATTATTTTATTTTTTGAAAATTTGTGGCGCTGACATGTGTCATTTGTTCTTCTCTTATTATAAATAAATAGATAGATTCTTCAACTAATTAGTTAATTCTTTTATTTGTTCTAAAAGCATATATTTTTTATTTATTAAATTCTTAATATTAGCTCATTCCAACATATTTAAAATATTTAAGTCTAAATATTGTAATCTAAAAATAAATAAAGACTTTATTGTGTAAATATTAAAAAACCAAAATAAAGACCTTTTGTTACCTTATTAGGGCTATATTTTGATAGAATTAGTGTCCTCAAATGCATGTTTTGTCTCAATATCTGATGAAAACCCTTAAGTTTTAGGTATTTGAAGTTTGGGGGAAAGCATGGACACTACTTAGCAAAAAGGAACAAAAGTGGCTGAAAGAACAAAGAAATGAAGGCCTGAGGATCGCCGAGTCCAGTTGGTGAGTCGCCGATGAGCCTGGAGATCGCCTTTTGTTCCAGTGTGCTGAGCCCTAAAGGAAATGATCAAATCGATGGAGAAAAGGAGCTGTCAGCGTGTCGCCGAGCAGTTTCGTGAAGCAGTACTATGTCGCCCAATGATCCAAACATGACAATGCTGAAGGATAGAGTAAGACGACGATGAAACCTACCAAAGGGCGAATCGCCGAGTTGATCGGCGATCCCGACTAACGACACCAAATGATCCACTACAGCACAAATTTTTGAAAATTATAAATACTCGTTGAGAATTATTATTTAGAGGAGAATTTTTAGCTTTGAACATTAATATTTTCAGACTTAGCTTCTACTTTTGAGTTCTAAGTTGGGAAAGGGTATTGAAGAACTTGAAGGTTCAAAGGGTTTCAACTCCAAGATTTTGGACTTGGGTCTTGTGGATTCTTCACTCTTGACTTGTTTTGAGACTTAAATCTTCATACCCATTTGAATGCAAACTCATTTTGGTATAAATTTCTATTTCTTTAGCATGTCTAACTAAAACCTCAATTCTTGGGGTGTGATTTTGTGAATATGGGGTAGATTATCTGTTGGGTCTTGCTTGTTGGTGGTTTATTTGTTGTTTTGATGTAATTTAGTTTAGTAGTTGTGGTGGAACTTAATGAAATTGTAGTTGCAAATACGATTTCACCTTTGTGTTTTCGGGTTTCGAGAGAGAGAGATCGTAAAACTAAGACTACTAAATTGATGGCCAATGGGAGTGGGTCGACATGAGGTTCAGCTCGAGAGAGTGAACCCTAGTCTCATTCCCACACACTCAGCTCGAGAGAGTGAGTGGGCTAAGGCGGAGGTTGTTCTTTATGCAGAAAGTGGGTGTCCGAGAGGAACCCATTTAATTCAGGGTAAGTTGCTCGAGAGAGAATTTACCCCCACTATAGTCTAGCCTAGTCACAAATATTCAATGAATTTACTACCAAAAGCATGTACCCAATGATTTAGTCTATCCCATATTCCTGTCACATCCCAAGAATCCCATCTTCATAATAGTACTCTTTGCATTTTCGCTATTTTTGCTTATGTGTGACAAACCCCCATCGTTAACTGACGCTTGCCTCACCCCTTAGATTTATCATGTTTGTATTCGATAATGTTTTTAGCTATCACTAATTAGAACTAATTTTTTTTTTCTATTAATTTTCACCACCACTCCCTTGGGACTCGACCCCAACCATGACCCTTGGTTGGGTTATTATACTACTGCACGATCGTAGACACTTGTATTGGAAGTTGTGCCTTGATTACGCAAACATCAAAATGGCACCGCTGCTGGGGAGTGGTGTTATTTGAGAATTTTTAGTTAAGTAAATTTTTTTTTCTTATTAGTTGTAGTTTACTTACTTAATTTTTAGTTTTGTTTCTGTTGTGTGTGTTGAAAACAGAAAGCATGAGTGTTAATGGTAGCAATGGCAGTCAGGTGGGCCACCAAGACGACATCGGAAATCTCAATGATGTCCAAGAGCCCAATATTAATGACCTCCAGCCGAGGGAAATGCAGTGTTCCACATAACAAGCACTATGTTGCAACTCTTGCAACTAAAGAGACTTTTCAGTGGATTGGCTCATGAGGATCCTCACGAACATCTTCAAAATTTTGTGGACATGTGCGGACCATTCTTTTTCAAAAACATTTCTCAGGAGTCAGTTCGGTTAAGGCTATTCCCTTTCTCGTTGATGGGAGAGGCATGCAAGTGGCTGGCGGAGTTGCCTCGCGAATCCATCACTTCTTGGTAGGAATTAGTAACCGCATTTAATGTGCGATTTTTCCCTCCTTCGAAGATGATGACTCTTTGGGATAGCATCCAAAGCTTTAAGCGTTTGGATGGCGAGCCAATCCATGAGACTTGGCTGCGATTTAAAAAATTAGTGCTACAATGCCCAACTCATGGTCTGCCCGACAATGTCTTGCTACAATACTTTTACCGAAACCTGGATTCAGTAAACAAAGGTGTCGCTGATCAACTTTCACCTGGAGGCCTGATGCAACAACCGTATGCAGTAGCAACCTAACTCTTAGATGTCATGACAACCATCAATAGGGCATGGTACACTCGTGAAGACCAAGTCTCTCCTCTCACATTCAAGCTATCCAAGGAGCAGATGGAAAATGATAACGAGAGAGACCAAAACATGGCCAAGATCATGACACAACTTGGCATTTATCTAAAAATGTCATGGGGGCTGCTGCCCGTGGTGTCAACGCTGTGGGGGTTGGGTGTGCAAATCCTGAGGAGGAAAAAGTTGAAGCCTTGTATAATGAGGAAGTGAACTTCCTAGCCAACCAAGGCGGTTGTTATCGTTCAAACTACCCAAGGCAGGGTGGTAACCAAGGTTGGGCTAGAGACGAAGGCTGGAAAGATCGTGAATAGAGAGACCGTAATCCCAATTGGAAGGACGGGGAGAAGGACAAATATGTGCCCCCCCACGAGCGCCAAAAGCCAAAGGATGCTGAAGGCGGTAGGTCTGAGGATATGCTTTCTCGGATTCTCAACAAAGTTAAGAGGTCAGACAAAACCTTAAAAGATATGAAAGAAAATGTGTCAACCCTCAGCCAGACTGTTACCTCCTATTCCGTTTCGATCAAGCAATTAGAAACCCATATGGGTCAATATGGGTCAAATTTCATCGCATTTGAATCCGCAACAAAAAGGGGGATTGCCTAGTGACACTATGGAAACTCTCAAGAATGAAATGTGATGGTGAACCTGCGTCGTGCCACGACGTTAACTAAGGTGCTATTTGGGAGGCAACCCAAAACTCCTTTATTGCTTTATTTTGCTCTGAGAAAATAATGGTGTGTTGATTGTGCAAATGGAAGTGTAGAGAGTAATTGACAAGTGCAGAGTGGCGAGCTACAAGTCCAGTCCGCGATTCGCCGAAGGGTTCGGCGACCCCGAACCAGACCGCCATTAGACTCGAGACCAAGCTACATTGGAGTATGTGAAACTCGGCGACCATACCGAATTATTGGCGAATCGCCGACCATGTTGGCGATACTGAAGGAGACCGCTGTTGGACTCCACAATAACTGGAGATCCTGTAAAATTTGGCGAGACATGTGGCAACTTGGCGAAACGCCAAGTGACTCGACGATCACCACTAATGTCGTCGAATGAGCAAAAACTAGACGGTTTTTCAAGCCAAAGGTTTAAGAGCTTCAAACTCATTCCCTATTCCTCACTATTTCATCTTCCCAAAACCACACCTGCACTCTAGTTTTACATACCTTGCATCTTTGAAGTATTTTTAGTGTCGAATTGTGCTACGAGTTGGATTACATTGCCTCCTAGCATTTCGATAACCATTTGGACGACATCAAAGGTTTGTCTTCTCTAACCCCATGGTTATTTTCGTACAAATTATGCTCAAATGAAATGGCATTACTTTGGTGATGTGTGCTGGGGATCTCTGGTAGGATTTGAATATTTGTTTGCCTGTTAAGTTCACAAATTTTGCTCGTACTAAGTTAAATAGTTAATTCCTGAAGGTTGCGCTTTAAATTGAATGAAAAAATTTGTGGGTTGTGCATGATTGTCAATGGGTCTAAGCCTAATTTGAGTTGTGCATGTCTTAATTTCATTTTCGGGGGTTGCGGGGTTGAATTTGGGAAGTTGGGTCAAAGGCAGGCACGTTGGGTCATTTGGCGAGCTGGGTCTAGCTCGCCGAATCACTCGATGATTCACTTTAAATGCCCATCTCGCCTTTAATTTAATGCCAAATATGATGTTGAATTCTGTAACTTTCGGCGAGAAGCATGATGTCGCCGAACGCATTCGGCGCCTCGCCGAAAGATTTCATGTTCACCCTTGATCTGCATCCTTATATTCTCTATGCACTGTAGTCGGCGAACCGCCTAAGTAGTTGCGCGCTTCGCCAACTGGTTCGGTGAAGTGAGTCTGCAATTGAACTGCCTTGCTTTTGTCTGAATCCTTTCTAACTTTTTCTTGAAGCTTTGCAGAAATGGCTAGAACAAAAGTAGCTGGAAAAGATATGCCACCCCGACAAACAAGAGAAAAAAATTTCAGGAAAAATACAAAGGCAACAAACCCTCCCAAAATGGATAATGAGGGCAAGAAGCCAAGTGCTAGCAAGAGAACAAATCCCCGAGACCCCACTATTCCCTCATGGAGACGTGGATTATTCACAACCATCCACTCCTTTTTGGTGGCTCATGACTTGGACAATCTTAGTAAGTCAGCTGCCGCTGAATCTTCTGAAGAAGCTCCAGGGGCCATTATCAAATCCCAGGATGACACATCGGGCACTGATGCCCAGACAGATGGAGAGACTACGTAGACATGACCTTTCTTTACCTCCATTTCTGTCTTTCTTTATTTTATATTCTGGATATTATTTCATTTGCATTTGAGGACAAATGATTTTTATTTGTGGTGGGGTGAGTCCGACCTTTGTGTGCTATTGATATTCGTGTTTTGTTCATATTTGGGTTGTGAGCTTGGTTATTGTTTAAATACTGTTTTTGTGAATGTTTGAGCTTATGGCTATATTGTTTCTGTGGATGTTTGAACTTATGGCTCCTTTTATTTTAAATTAAAAAATGATTTTGACCCGTCCGAAATTTTTGCCACCTCTCGTGTGTTGAATGTGGCTGTTCTTTTGCAAAAATTAAGTCTCGGTTCTGATCAATACCGATGACTTGAATAGTGCTCTCAATCAAACGAACATGAATGCGTGACTATGATGAGGCCAAAGGAAGTTGACTAGACAATATGTGAAATCTTTGCACCTCGTTAGGACTAGCCTAGTATCGAGTTGAGTCTCTTGTGATGATCATTGCACACTAGCGAAAGTGTGAAGTCGTGTTTGACTGTAGTGTCAATGCCTAGAGCGAAGAGCTTACTTAGAACCATGCATGATAGATCCTAGAATTTGCCACGTTGGTCCGATCGATGAAGTAAGGCTATCTCTTGATATGATCTGAGGCAACTTCGAAGAGTGTGAGCCAATTTGACGTATACCTCTTTGTGGCCTACCTTGTGAGTGTGTGAACCTCTCTTGAACACCCCTTGAACCTTACCTTTCTTTGGAAGAAATTTGATGCAAACATAACCTTTCTTTATCCATTACCCATAATCCTCATGAAGTTTGGACAAAAGCTTAAGTTGGGTATGTGGTGAAAAGAAAGGGTAAATCAAGAACTGCAAGAAAGTCCTTCTTAAAAAGAAAAAAAGAGAGGAAAGAAAGAAAGAAAAAGAAGTGGAATAAAATTGTGAAAATACAAAGAAAATGGGGTTTCCAAAAATCCATGGAAAGTGAATAATAGGATGACTTATGAGCACTATAGAAAATGATAATGGAAAAGGAAAGGAAGTGTTGTGAGTACCACATGAAAGTCACTGAGCCTAAATGACCATACCTTTGCACTCAGCCCCATTACAAGCCTTGAAAAGACCTTTTTAATCTTGAGTGAGCTAAAACAAAAGTTGATTGGAAAATACAGGCAAACTTATGGGTGAAAGCATGCACTGTGTTCTTCCTTGTGAGAGTGAGCGTTGCATTTGATTTCGGAACTTTAAATGATTGAACCTTTGTGTGTGAAATTGGAATTATTCCTTGTGTGAGGGCATTTGAACACGTTGGTTGAGCTTGAACTTGCATTTGAAGCAAGTATTGTGAGCATGAGATTCTTTGATATTGGTGAGTCACAACTTGAATCTTTGAGTGCGCATTTGGTCTTTGCATAAGTAACTTGAGTCTTGTTGTGTGCATTCATGATTGAGTCTTGTGTAGCACTGTTCGAGACCTCCTTTTTGAACGGCTGAACTTGAGTTTGCTTGAGGAAAAGCAAAATTTTAAGTTGGGGGTATTGATGAGTCCACAAATTGGACTCATTCAGGGCTATATTTTGATAGAATTAGTATCCTCAAATGCATGTTTTGTCTCAATATCTGATGAAAACCCTTAAGTTTTAGGTATTTGAAGTTTGGGGGAAAGCATGGACACTACTTAGCAAAAAGGAACAAAAGTGGCTGAAAGAACAAAGAAATGAAGGCCTGAGGATCGCCGAGTCCAGTTGGTGAGTCGCCGATGAGCCTGGAGATCGCCTTTTGTTCCAGTGTGCTGAGCCCTAAAGGAAATGATCAAATCGATGGAGAAAAGGAGCAGTCGGCGTGTCGCTGAGCAGTTTCGTGAAGCAGTACTATGTCGCCCAATGATCCAAACACGACGATGCTGAAGGACAGAGCAAGACGACGATGAAACCTACCAAAGGGTAAATCGCTGAGTTGATCGGTGATCCCGACTAACGACACCAAATGATCCACTGCAACAAAGATTTTTGAAAACTATAAATACTCGTTGAGTATTATTATTTAGAGGAGAATTTTTAGCTTTGAACATTAATATTTTCAGACTTAGCTTCTAGTTTTGAGTTCTAAGTTGGGAAAGAGTTTTGAAGAACTTGACGGTTCAAAGGGTTTCAACTCCAAGATTTTGGACTTGGGTCTTGTGGATTCTTCACTCTTGACTTGTTTTGAGACTTAAATCTTCATACCCATTTGAATGCAAACTCATTTTGGTATAAATTTCTATTTCTTTAGCATGTCTAGCTAAAACCCCAATTCGTGGGGAGTGATTTTGTGAATATGAGTTAGATTATCTGTTGGGTCTTGCTTGTTGGTGGTTTATTTGTTGTTTTGATGTGATTTCGTTTAGTAGTTGTGGTGGAACTTAATGAAATTGTAGTTGCAAATACGATTTCACCTTTGTGATTTCGGCTTGCTCGAGAGAGAGGTCGTAAAACTAAGTACTAAATTGATGGCCGGTGGGAGTGGATCGACATGAGGTTCCGCTCGAGAGAGTGAATTCTAGTCTCATTCCAACACACTCAGCTCGAGAAAGTGAGTGGGCTAAGGCAGAGGTTGTTCTTCATGCGGCAAGTGGGTGTCCAAGAGGAACCCATTTGATTCGGGGTAAGTTGCTCGAGAGAGAATTTACCCCCACTATAGTCTAGCCTAGTCACAAATATTCAATGAATTTACTACCAAAAGCATGTACCCAATGATTTAGTCTATCCCGTATTCGTGTCACATCCCAGGAATCCCGTCTCCATATTAGTACTCTTTGCATTTTCGCTATTTTTGCTTACTTGTGACAAACCCCCATCGTTAATTGACACTTGTGTCACCCCCTAGATTTATCATGTTTTTATTCAATAATGTTTTTAGCTATGACTAATTAAAACTAAATTTTATTTTTCTATTAATTTTCACCACCACTCCCTTGGAACTCGACCCGAACCCTTGGTTGGTTTATTATACTACTACAGGATCGTAGACACTTGTATTGGAGGTTATGTCTTGATTACACAAACATAACTGCTGCTACTACCATCAACAATGAAAGTGTTGTTGTGAAATTGTGGATGTCAAAGTAGGTGTGTGGATAGTGTGTGGGATTGTCATATTAAGACCATGGAATTGTCACGGTAGAAATGTAAAACTTTGTCACGACTCGAGCCTACACCCTGGATGTGGCCAGCACTCAAGAACTATTTCTGATCCCCAAGCGAACCTGTGGCCCGGCTAACTATGACTCACATGGCTCTAAAAAATACGCAGAAGCTTAAATAGATAAGTATTTAGACATTTAAAGAAATATTTTAAGACACTGTCTTGAAATACTTCACATAATTCATAAGTTAAATAAAAATCCTGAGAAAACAATGGAAAACATCTAATTTGTCTGTCTATGAAGTCTCTAACGGTTCAAGATAGATGTCGGGACAAGACCCACGACACCTCAAATGCTACTAAAAACTGAAATGAAAATGGAGTCTCTCGGAAGCAAGGAGGCCTCACCAAATGTTGTCAACGAGTGCAAGGTGATCTCAAAGAAACGCCTGTTGATGATCCAGAACACTGTATCTACATCATAAAAGATGCCGGTCAAATGACATCAGTACATATGAATGCATGAGTATGTAATAGGGCTGACTAAAACAACAATTGAACTAAGGAAATAAAGAAACTCAACACTATACCAATGAAGTGAAAACTCTTTATACTTTACAATAAGATATGCAATAAAAGCAATATACTTTACTTGTGGGGAGTTTCTCTAATCGACAACCATTATTATGATCCTAGCAATGATACAACATTTCTCCTACGTTACAAGGGTCATCCTATACCTTTCCGGGGTATAGGATGATACTGTAACTATGCATCCAAATAATAGGCCTTCTCAGAGGCAGTGAGAAGTCGCACGAAGAATCAGTGCTATCCTATCCTACGCTAGCTACATAGTTTTATGGGACTTTTGAATCTTAATAGACCCTTACCCAATTCGGTGCTCGATACTACTCCCAAAATAATCAATATACTTTATACTCAATCACCCTTTACAAAGAAAGGGACTATTACTTTACTTACTTTTCACTTTGCTCAATCACCCTTTACAAAGAAAGGGACTATTACATTACTTTACCTTTAACTTTTCTCAATCACCCTTTACAAAGAAAGGGACTATTACATTACTGAAGTACTTTTCAAAAAACATCAATCATACTCTTTCTTTTTCTCATCTGTCAAATAGTACACATGAAAACATTTGATTCTCTTTTCAAGGATTCTGTTCAAAACTTACACTTTTAAAATGTATGTTCATAAACTTATCTTTCAAGCCTAAAATCAATATGTGAGATACTTTCATGCAATTTTCTTTAAATACATGACTTTACTAAATCAATAAGGTTCATGTGATACTAAGCATGAACAACTGTAACGACCTGTTTCCGTCGTTATAAAAAAGCCAACAAGGAAATATTTTGGGCCGAAAAACTTTTTGGTAGTAACTTGGAATTTCTCAACCTAGTCCGGATTTGGATGAAATCGGAGTCACTGAGGTCTAGGAAAATCTGGTAACAAACGGGAGATCAAATTATGAATCTGATCATGTGAGTAGATAGCTAAGACATTAAGGAACCCGTACGACTTTATGGAATCGAATTCAGGCGAGTAAAACTCCCAAAACTGATCTTAGCGTGAACGGATATTTTCTAAGTATCATGGGATGAAGTTGTGTTGTGAAATGGGGTTTGGAACTCATATTCCAATGTTCTGTCTCCACGCAAGCCGCCAGAGCGGGATTAGGGCAGCTATAGCGGGGTGAGGACAACTGTGGCGGGATAGACGCGACTTAAGTCGGAAATAAACCTCGAAAACATTTTATTCTGCAAGTTTCGAATTTGAGAGCTAAGGAACGACCCTAGGTGTTTTCTTGATGGTTTTTCACCATTCGTGAGGCTAAAGGTAAGGTTTTCACTTCCCGAATTCACTTTTTGATTCATAAAACTTAGGTTCTTGGGTAATTATCGATGGGGGAGGGTTTTGATATGTGGTTTATGGTGGAAGAAACCCTAACCTGGGTATGGGGATCAAGGGTTTGGCCTAGGGTTGATTTTATTGATTATAATCTAGGTAATTAGGTCTTGTTTATTGATCCCCATATTATTATGATTGTTTGTAGACCAAAACAAGCGGAAAGAATCCGAAAAAGGAAGAATCAAGTTTCTTAGGGGATTCAAGGTTTGTTTGAGGTAGGTGATGTTTGTGATTTCATGTTGTGTGATATATGTTTGTACTTGCTTCATTATAATGCATGTATGTATGTAAATGTTGCATTATTGATTACACTAATCGTGAATGAGGGTAATTGAATAATTGAATGCCATGAATCATGACTTGATTGCATGATTATGAGAATGTACTTACGATTGTGATTGTGGCTTGTTGAATGGATCGGGTGTTACATTCCGACACACTAACTGGGATAAGTTGCCACATACCGGCATAAACATTGGAACAAGTGTCACGATCCGACACACTAACTTGGATCGGGTACCACGTACCGGTACACTAATAGTTTGGGTATGGGTTCCATGAGAGAACCATTGAATTGGGTTCCGTGAGAGGACCATTGAATTTTGTTGTGTATCTACTTGTGATGATTATGTTCATATCTAATGGTGATTGAGGTTGAAAGACTGCTTGTTGCTCTAAAATGATAACCAATGTGTATTATTGAGAACGTGGAATGCTACATTAATCCTGAAAAGATGACTATTATTATATATGTTCGGTATATGCCTGTTTTATAATGTTGTGGCTACTTGCATGTGTTTCACTTATTGGGATAGTCGTGTGATCCTACCAGTACACTATGGTTGTGTACTGATACTACACTTGCTTGTTCTTTTTTGAGTACAGGGCATCTTCAGGTGGCTATTGATAGACCTCAGCTAGGTGACTATTGACAGTGACCGGATTAAAGGTTGAGCCAGTTCTTTCAGGCTACCATGGATCTTTCTTGTTTAAGTCCACTCTTTTCGGACTCAGACTATTTGTTTAAGGTGTTGGTTTAGTTTCAGGGTTGTACCCCTTTGTTCTTAGACTTATCGTTAGTAGAGTTTTTGTACAATGACTTTCAAGTTCTAAGGGTTAAGACTTCCGCATTAGTTTGGTTAAGTTATTTGTTTAAACCTTCTCCATATTTCTTTTGGTCATTTAAACATGTTTCCGTATCTTTAAATGCTTTAGTTTCTGTTAATTTGGTTAGTTTGGTTGTAGTAACGGTTCTTCCATCGGAGGGTTAGTGTGGGTGTCAATCACGATGTTCTGGGTCGTGACAAAGTTGGTACTAGAGCCCTAGGTTCGTTGATCTTATTGTACCAAAACTAGTCTAGTAGAGTCTTGCGGAATGGTACAAAGACGTTCGTACTTTTCTTTGAGAGGTTATAGGACTTCAGGAAAAACTCACTTCTTTCTACTCCTTCGTGCTATGACTTGAATCCAATTGGTATCTGGGTGATACAAATTGATATCTTTCCTCCTTTACTTATGGTCTGAACTAGAGCAACAAAAGTGGCAACACCATCACTAGCAAGAGAGGATGTGTATAGACTACCGACAATTAATAGGTTCTCCATTCGGAAAGAGTATCCGTTCCCTCAGATAGATGATATTTTGACCAAGGGTTGGCTATCATCAGTTAAAGATTAGGCCTGAGGATATATCAAAAATGACATTTAGAACCCGCTATGGGCGCTATGAGTTTCTAGTTATGTCGTTTGGGTTAACAAATGCGCCTGCAACTTTCGTGAGTTTGATGAATGGTGTGTTCAAAACATTTCTTGATTCGTTTGTTATAGTATTTATTGATGACATTTTGGTTTATTCAAAAAGTGAGGAAGAGCATGCCGACCATCTTCGTATTATTCTGGGTGTTCTTGGGAAGCAAAAGTTATGTGCGAAATTTTCTAAGTGTGAATTTTGGTTGACTTCGGTTGCCTTTTTGGGGCATGTAGTTTCATGGGAAAGGGTAATGGTAGATCCCCAAAAAATTGAAGCAATCAGTAATTGGGTCCGATCTAGTTCTGTGACTGAAATTAAGAGTTTTGTGGGACTCGCTAGCTACTATCGTTGCTTGTGAATGGCTTAAGGTTAGATTTGCAGATTCAAGTTTATAGGTGACAACATTCAAGAAGTTTTGGTAAGGGACAGTTAGATAATGAACACCATTACTTTGGAAAATGCATTTAGTATTGTTGTTATAACATGTATGGGTTGTTTAGCGAATGATGAAATTAAGTTATGCCAATTGAGGTTAGAAGTTATACTATGATTTCCTGGATTTATGGTATATCGAAGAGAATCATGATACGACTGCTCCAATAGCAACGATGTTTACTTAGTTAAGTTATTAAGTGTGTTAAAATTGTGGAGAACCTAGGCATATGAAGAGGAAATCAGCGAGGCTGTGGAGGCCGGGGAAATGGTAATGTGGGTAGAGGAGTAGTGCATCTAGGCAAAGAGGTTTGCCCATCAAGATGACAAGGCTCAGTTTTATGCCTTTTTCGAGTAAGACCAAGGCTGAGGGTCTGATGTAGTGATCACAAGTACTATTATTGTTTGTGATCGGATGGCTAATGTGTTGTTTGATCCGGGTTCTACTTATTATTATGTGTCCATGAGATTTGCCTCAAAAAATTTATATGATTTGTGATATACTTAATACCCCCATCTATGTTTCTACCCCAGCTGAAGAGTCAGTCATAGTCACCCATGTATATCGTGTTGTCCTATTGTGTTTATGGATTTTCAGACTTGGGTTGATTTGGTTATGTTGGATATGACGAAATTGATATAATCTTAGGCATGACTTGGTTGTCCCTTTATTATGTTATACTTAATGGTAATGCTAAATCGGTAACTTTAGAGATCCCGGGTAGGGAAAGGTTAGAGTGGGAAGGGGGTACAAGACTAAGTCAGCAAAGGTCATATCTTTCGTGCGGGGTAGGAAACTGGTGATGTAGGATTGTTTGGCGTAATTGGATCATATTCGGGATGTTGAGGTTGAGTCTCCCTCTATTAAGTCTATTTCCCGTGGTGTCAGAATTTAGAGAAGTGTTTCCTACCGATTTTCCTGGTATGCCTCCGGATAGAGATATAGATTTCTATATTGACTTATAAACTGGCACTCGCCCCTTCTCCATTCCTCCTTATAGCATGGCTCTGGCAGAATTGAGAGAGCTTAAAGCTTAAATCCAAGGGATTCTTGATAAAGGCTTCATCCGTACTAGTGTTTCCCAGTGGGGTGCTTCTGTCTTGTTTGTTAAGAAGAAGGATGGTAGTATGAGAAGCGGTGATTTTATTAATCTATAAAGGAGTGGATTGATACCAGAATGACAATTTTGTGGATAAAGAAAGTCCCATTCAGTATACTTGGGTGAAGGAAATTGAAGATTTTAGTAAGTAAGTGCATATAAAAATTGGGTTAGTCCTTTGAATTTGATGAGTATACCAGAGTTTGAGATGTCATGTTGATGAGAAGGTTGACTTCGTAGTGATAGTCAAGGCTGACTAAGCGTAATGGTAATAAGAGTCTGTGATGTATTGTGATGGGATGCAACTATATAATAAGATTATTGGTTAAGCAAATTTTGTATAGTAATTATGACTTGCGAGTATCTAAGGTTGTGGTTTTCTAATATTTGGTGAGTAGCGTGGTTATTTGGAAAGTTTTAAGAGATGGTGGGACACCACTCGAATGGAATTTAAAAGAGCTAGAGTCATGATGAAGACAAAAATAGTGGGATATAGTACAACCTTTAGAGAGAGACGAGTGCAAGAATATTTTATTTCATTGTGAAGGATAGAGAGGTATCTTCAGAGGGGTAGGTAATTGGGTTCAGAGGCGCGTGATTTATTTTGTGTTGATGTGGCTATGGTAATAGTGTCACGGGTCCATCAAATTGGTTGACGACTATTGGAAAAGACTTGAGAAATGAGTGTACAAATATTAGCTCAAAAGTGATGATAAGTGCTATGTTTTGTTTTTGAGTTTAGTAATGAGTACAATTGAATTTTAGAGAAGGATATTGTAAGATCAATGGAGATGCGATCAATGATAAGCGAAAATCTATGAATTCATAAGAATCTTCAAGGTACAAGCTAATGTTGATAGATAAGGGGATTGTGTTATGCGGTTGAATTTACAATTCAGATTTTTTTTTCATTGTAAGTCTACATTTGTGGTAATATATTTTGTCAAGGTATGAATTGGCAAGGTGAGAAATGATCAATTGTACCCAGTATTGAGCATTTGAAAGGACTTACACCTGGGTTGAGTCGTAAAGTTTATTATTATTGATTGTTAAGTACCTAAGAAAGGTTTTATTTAAGAAATGTTGGTTTATAATAAGGTAAATTATAAGAGTGTTTATGATGGTTGTTAGTATTGTGAGTATGATTCACTACATATGCTCTCGTGTGTTTTCACTTTTGTGGGTGGATCCCTAGTGGTGGATTAGGGGTACCAAATCCTGCGATGTTCTCTTGGTTGAGTGGAAAGATTGGGAAGATTTGGTTATTTCGAATGACATAATTGGTGTTGTCTTGGAGTTGTTAAAGTATTTTAGTGGTTCTACATGTACCACTTTGCTTATGAGAATTTATAGAAGAGCTACCATGTGTAATTATGGTTGTCCGACAATCTTAATATGCATCCAATAGTCAAGGTCATGTATTGATTGTGTGTGATTGAATGTGGGGATCATTGGGTCCAATTCTACTATTCTTAAGGGTAATCTACAATCATAATTGCTAAATATAGCATTTGATAGTGTGGTTAGAGGGTTTGTATGCTTGGACATATCCCTCGATGAGTATCTGATGTCTAAAGATCAAATTTTATAACTTAAACTTATGGAAATTTATGTTGTGATATGGAGATGTTGATAAGGACTATGATTGTTTGGGTATTATGAGTGTGTGTTGGTTGGTTCATGTTCACTTCTAATTGTAGCGAGTATTGATTTGAAATTTTATCATGCTTAAGTGCTAAGGGATTAGTTCGAATGATTGTGTCAAGGTCCTTGATAACATGTTGCAGACATGTGTACGCTCAACTTTGGTGGTTATTGAGAATAGCTTTGTTGTTAGTTAAGTGTGCATACAACAATAATTATCACTCGAGTATTGTGATAAATTCATTGAGGCATTATATGGGAGGATGTGTAGGTATTCAATTGGTTGGTCTGAGGACCAAGGAGATAAAGTCCGTGAAATTTCAATGGAAGCATCGTCTGGTTGAGGAAGCTACTTGGGAAAACCGAGAAGGACATGTGAGACAAGTATCCACAGTAATTTGACGATTCATATACTACTCTACCCTTACTTTAGCCCATTTCTCCTAGTTTGTCACTCGGGGACGAGTTATGGGTAAATTGGTATCTATTGTCGGTTGAGGAAGCTACTTGGGAAACCGACAAAGACATGAGAGACAAGTATCCCCATTAATCCGACGATTCATATACTATTATACCCTTACTTTAGCCCATTTCTCCTAGTTTGTCACTCGGGGATGAGTGATGGGTAAATTGGTATCTATTGTAACGACATGTTCCCGTCGTTATGAATAAGCTAACGGGGAAAACATTTGGGCCGAAAAACTTTTTGGTAGTAACTTGGAATTTCCCAACCTAGTCCAGATTTGGACGAAATGGGAGTCTGTAAGGTATAGGGAAATCTAGTAACAAAAGGGAGATCAAATTATGAATTTGATCATGTGAGTAGATAGCTAGGACGTTAAGGAACACTTACGACGTTACGGAATTGAATTCGAGCGAGTAGAACTCCCAAAACTGATATTAGCGTGAACAAGTATTTTCTGAGTGTTGTGGGATGAAGGTATGTTGTGAAATGGGTGTTTGGAACTCATATTCCGACGTTCTGTCTCCGCGCAAGCCGCCAGAGCGGGGCCGCTGTGGCTGGGTGAGGACCGTTGTGGCGGGACAGACGCGACTTAAGTCGAAAATAAACCCCAAAAACATTTTCTTCTGTAACGAATGAAAGTGCTCTTAATGAAGCTAATGAAGAATGTTGACTTAATGCTTAATGTAATGATGCATGCTTTACTTGGATGGTATTATCAGTTACTTTCCTTGTCATGACTTATGAAATGTTTATGTTCCTTATGTGTGAGTTTTGTCTAAAGATGAAAAGGAAGAATGGTAAGTTCACTTTTGGTGGCTTTAAAGGGGTACTTAGTGTGGATAGTGGTATGAGACTCTATTCATACATTGCACAAAGTATAGCTTGAGGGTTACTTAAGGTGAATGTTCTAATGTGATGAAGTAACTTGTATGTTGACTATGTTGTATCTTATGCCTCTTATACTGATGTTCCTGATATTTTCTCAAAATTGGCATATGTATGGTTTCCAACCAAAATGTCCGTTTTAAGCATGGTTTTTGCATGGCTATCATACTTAGTATATTAAATGTGCTAAACCATATTTTTTCTATTTTTCTACAAAGTGTAGGTTCCGGCAAGTGAGTTGATTTTCTAGTTGAAGTTTGGATTTAGTTCTTCCAAAGCTTGTGGTATGTCCTCATGGATTCGAGGACAAGTACTTTTGATGTTTGATGTCTTTCATTGTAATAGACTCTTTTTAAACTTTCTATTGTAAAGGGCCGTGACCCTAATTTTGATTCAAATATTGTTTTTAGATGGCCATGTGAGACTAGTAGACTTCCGCTGTTTTAAATGAAGTTTATCGATTGTATGGATTTAAAGAAAGGTTTTAATTCCGCACTATTTCGATTATCTTATGTTATGAATGCTATGAGGCTTGTATGAGGCTCTTCGGAGTCTTGTACACCGTGTCACGTCCGGGGTGTAGGCTCGGTTCGTGACAGACATGGTATCAGAGCAAGGTTTTTGGGATGGCTTTTAGGATTGATGTCTCACAAGCCACGTCGAGTAGAGTCTTGTTTCTTGGGTGTGAATCGCGACACATTTATGAGGGGGAGGCTATAAGACGTTAGGAAGCTACACTTCTTTCATTACTCTTTAGTCGTGCCTTAGAGTTTTAACTCTATGAATGTCTTTTTCCTAACCCTTCCCTTGTGTTTACAGATATGAATACAAGAAGGACGAACGCAAGAAGGATGGAAGAGGAGAACGTGAATGAGGGAGTTCCTCCCCAAGGACCTCAAGGTAACCAAGTTCCTCAAGGCAACAAAGTTCCTATTGATCCTCCGGGTATGACAAATGAGGAAGTTTGGTCGACTCTTTTGATGATGGCTCATGCCGTAACTACTCAAGCCCAAGCTAATAGTGGTGTTGAAACTCATGTGAATCCTATTGTGAACACTATGGCTTCTAGGTTGACGGACTTTATGAGGATGAACCCTCCGATGTTTCTAGGTTCCAAGGTGGGAAAGGATCCCCAAGAGTTCTTGGATGAGGTGTATAAGGTAGTTAATGCTATGGGGGTGACTTCTATAGAAAAAGCGAAACTTGCCGCTTATCAATTGAATGATGTTGCCCAAGTTTGGTTCACCCAATGGAAGAGTAATAGGCCGGTAGAAGCGGGGCCTATAGATTGGGAAGTGTTCAAGGAAGCCTTCCTTTGTAGGTTCTTTCTTCGTGAGAAGAAAAGCCAAAGGTGGAGGAATTTATCAACCTTAGGAAAGGTAACATGAATATTCAAGAGTATTCTTTGAAATTTACCCAGTTGTCTAAGTATGCCCCATCTTTGGTGTCTAACCCAAGGGATGAAATGAGTAGATATGTAACAGGAGTTTCTGACCTAGTTGAGGAAGAGTGTCGTACGGTAATGCTCCATGAAGACATGAACATCTCTAGACTTATGGTATATGCTCAATCTATTGAGGAGTCCAAACTTAAAAGGAAGAATAGGGAGATGAAAAGAGTTAGATTCGATGAGCAAGGTCAACCAAGGTTCAAGAAGAGAGATCCAAACAAAGATTATCCAAGCAATCCTAGGGTTAAAACCAAGAGAAAAGTGGTGGACCTCCATTTTCTAAACCTACTTGCACCAATTGTGGAAAGAAGCATTATGGGAAGTGCCTAGCCGGTACTAATGGGTGCTATGGTTGTGGAAAGATTGATCATCAAGTGAAAGATTGTCCTACTCTTATGGCCAAAGGAAGATAGGCTAAACAAGTTTCTCTTAATGGCCGGGATCCTAATGCTCCAAAGAAAAATCGTTTCTATGTACTTCAAGCTAAAGAGGGCAAATGAGCTCTTCCGGATGAAGGCATCGGTATGTGATAGTTTCTTTTAGTTGTGGTTGTTGTATTGAGATCCCTATGATATTTTCATGTTAGTCTTAGTTTGGGTTTACTCCCAAGGGGAGATAGTATGATGAATAGTAAGGTTGTTGAGAGTTCTAGTATCCTTATCACTTTCTTCTATTCCTATTCAAGCTTGATACCAAGAGTTCCTTATGGCTTGTTTCATATTTTGGAGTCATGTATGATTTATGTGTTTCCATGATCTCCTTATGATATGCATGTTCTTGATGAATGTATGTTTAATGAGAAATTGAGTTTTCATGATTTTTATTCCTCATGTTGATGTGCATCTATAATGAGTTGCCTAAATGCTTCATGAGTTGAATTATTGAACATGCTTAAATGTGTCTTTGAGAAGAATTGCATAATTTGCTTTATGATGTTGTAATGAGCATGATGTGAGTTGGAGAAGGAAATTCCTCCAATGAAATGAGAAATGTTGATGTTTTTGTGCATAATGAGGTTGTAGATGTAGTTCCTACTTCCTTGTGTTGCATTGAGCTTATTGAGGTGGAGTTGATGTTTCCTTCTATGATTTGTGCATTTTATTGATGTGCTGCTAGTCTTGAGTCTATAATTTCGTAAGGTGTCTAATATTTCATTCGAGGACGAATGTTCCCAAGGGGGAGATAATGTAACACCTCGGAAAATGGTAGGTTGAACTAGAGCCTAAACGTGAGGGTTAACATCGAGGGTTAAGGGAAAGGGCTAAGGGTGTTTGGTGAAGGCCATGGCTAGGGGGCCAAGGCTGCCTAAAACTAGGCCTCGCCACTTCTTACCATGACCACGAGGGTCTTCACGACCCGTGGTGGCCACCACGAGTCGTGGTGCCACCTGTAGTTGGCAAGGCAGTGTGCCCTAAAATGGTGCCAAGCCAAGGCATCCCTTCACGAGCCACTTCACGGCTTGTGGTTATGACCACGAGCCATGGGAAGGCTCGTGAGGTTGCCTTAGCTTCATGGGGGATGGGTGAGGTTAAAGGAGCCATTGGTCAAGGGACACTACTAAAAAACTGCCAAAAAACGACGGAAAAAAGCGACGGAAAAGCGACGCAGTGAATCTCGTCGCTTCTTGGCTCGACGCTTTTCCAAAAGCGACGGACTGCGTCGCTTATTATTTTTTTTAAAAATATTATTATTATTAATAATGCAACTCCGTCCGTCGCTTTTTAATTTTTAATTTTTAAAAAAATTTACAAAAAGAGACGAAGTCCGTCGCTTTTCTTAATTTTTAATATTTTTAGAATCTTGAAAAGCGATGGACAATGAGACGCTGTCCGTCGCTTTTCTGAAAATAAAATTTTGAAAAATCTAAAAAAGCGACGGACTAAAGACCCTGTCTGTCACTTTTCTGGATTTTTCAAAATATAAAAACCCAGAAAAGCGACGGACTAAAGGATCCTGTCCGTCGCTTTTTCTGCACTTTTTTTATAGCAAAAACTACAGTTTCTGCTGCTCACCTGCAAATTAAATTCAATCCAATATCAAATCAATTCAGCTCATTCAAGCAAAAACACATAATTAACATGCTACACAAAATATAAACTAACAAGCTTAATTAAGCCTTCAAAAATACCTAAATCTCAATTTAATGATTTATAAAGTCTTTCAAAATTCAAAAAATAGTTCATAAATACTACATTTCAAGATCTACAAAGTTCAAGCTTAACTAATTCATAAACAACAATAAAGTTTAAGATTTCAAATAATTAATTATATTCTTAATTAAGTTCAAGTTATTATAAATTAAGTTCAAAGTTCTAATTAAGTTCAAATATATTAAGGTC
>JAJOOS010006318.1:0-11816 GCA_029582725.1 Solanum chiquidenum
GTAGATGCCCTTTTCTGCATTTCTTTCAGTTGTCTCTTTAATTCCGCGCCTAAACATCTTTCCTGCAAAATATGATAAAAACACATAAAAACCAATACGAAAAGGCCCTAGACACACACAACTTGTAAGTGAAATGTATTAGAAATACCGTAAACTCACGGTATATCACTGCCCAACTAGCAAAAGTGTCGGGAGGCATATCCACTCTGAATAGAATCTCAAGTAGGGTCCAAGCCACCATGGATCAACGTCCACTTTCGATGATATCATAAAAAGGCTCCAACATAAAACACTACAATCCTGAGAAACCACACAATCTCCGGTAGCGCATCGGAGCTGCAGAAATAGGGAGATGAGATAGAAAGGCTAACAAGTAGCACAAATGCCTAAGTTAAGGCTCATACTATCAGACCCAGTCTGCTATTCTGGTGTACAAGGACCTAGTCCATCCGAAACGACTTTGTCACAAGGTGCATGGGTTTATGGGAACACTAGTCTATCCTAGAATAAGGCAACATCATGCTCAAAAAACAAGTAATCAAACAAGTAAACCACATAGCATGCTACAACACACATACAACTCCCTATCAGCACGATACTACCCTCGAAACATTAGTAATTAACCCTAAATCATCGTCTCTAGCAAGAAAAGAAGGAATAACTAGGTACTTATCCCCAATTCACACTCATTATCATGAACTTACATATTCAAGCTCAATCTTTAGAAAGGAAGTTCTAGCTTGCCTGAAGGTCGATCGTGCGCCCTCCAAATGACAAGGTCAGAGCTTTTTCTTTCTAAATGACCTCTGAAAGCTGCCACACTATAAAAATAGGATCACAACGTCAATACGATTCCTTAGACACCAAAATCACCCAAAAGAGAGACGGGCCAATTTTTAGAGTTAAACAGGAATCATGGGATCCATATCAAAAATTATGGAATTGACTTTATCAAAAGGTCCTAATTTATGCCTTGAACTTATGTCCCAAAATAGAACACAATTTGAGGCTCGAAAATCATCTAAGACACAACACAACAGAAACTCAAATATATAAGAAAGGATAGCAGCTAAAAATGGAAATTCACTTCAAACAAAGGTCCACCAACGCAATCCAATCACTCTACCAGAAAGCCTCAATGATCACGAACAAGTGGGACTTCGAATAATTGAATTTCAAAAAGAAACAAGGGTTAAACATTGTTTCAAACTCATCCAAATGAGATAATCGTGTCGTTCTTTATTTATAAAGAAAGATTTCAACTCTTCAGCGTGATCATGAGAAGAAGGGGCGTCATCGCGACTCATTAAGAGTCTAAACATCACGATTATGGGGGCCCTACCTCACGATCGCAGTGATTAGAGAAGGCCAACCCTTCATCGTGTTCGCGGCAACGGGCTACACTATCACGAAGCACTAAGGCCTAAACCTTCGCAAATGCAACCAAGGGGCACACGATCGCAAAGAGAAACCTAGCTTGCACCACCTGATGCATATCAGCTAGTTTGGCCAAGTTCCAAAACTCCGATGGGGTCCCCCGAATTCATTCGGAACCCCGTGCACACAAACGAGATATCCAACCCTACTAAAATTGAAATTATGGACTCAACAAAACCATTGAAAGTCCCATCCGAGGTCCTTTTGATAAATAGTGGGTCCCACACCCAATTTTGTTTTAAGCTCAATTCCATAAAGGGCCTCAAAATTAGCCCGGAAGCCTCGGGACCTAAACGAAGGGTTAATCTAGACCAAACTCAACATTCCAAAGCTAACCGCACTGACAGAATTATCATCCGAGCTCGTTTACTCAGAATGTTGAATAAAGTCAAAATTGCGCTTTAACTTGAAAGTTAAAATGCCTAATCGCACAGACTCGCACTAAAAGCCTGAGGAGTCGTGCCAACTATACTACTAGTCTAAAATGACCCTTTTAGAGGTGATGAAATTGTCAAAATTGGATTTTGAAGTCATCTTCCTGAACTTCTGATAAAAATGACCGTTCAAGGTTGAAAAGCTCCCAAACACTAAAACTCGCATAATACCAAACGAATAACCATGTGATAGAATTGTCAGTTCCACCAAGTCATAAATGACTTCGGGTCGCTATAGGAAAGCTCTTAATGACAAATAGGAGGCATAAACATGAAAATGACCTAAAGGTCATTACAACATCCATTACTAAAAGGGACTTTCGTCCGTGAAATTAAAAGTGAAAAAGTACATTAAGGCTCAAACAAGCCTGGAAACTACTGTCGCATATCATGCTTGGTCTCCCAGGTAGCCTTCTCAACTGGACGATGCCTCCAACAAACCCTAACCATAGAAATTACTCTCGTGCAACCACCCTACATCTCTGGAAGGAATGGAAACTCACTCCTCCACGAAGGTCAAGCTGTCATCCAACTCCACCGCATCATACTGAAGCACATGTGACTCATTAGGAACATACTGGCGCAATATCGAAACATGAAATAATGGGTGGATAGCTGAGAACATTGGAGGTAAAGCTAACTCATATGCAACCTCCCCAACTATCTGGAGGATCTCAAAAGGCCCAATATACCTGGGGCTAAGCTTGCCCCGCCTCTCAAATCTCATCGCATACTTCATGGGCGACAAAAGGAGGAAAACTCTATCACCAATAGAAAACCTCAAAGGCCGTCGTCTATGATCAGCATAACTCATGTGCCTTCTTTGAGCTGTCTAAAGTATGTCCTGAATCACCCTCACATGCTTCAAAGCCTCTTGAATCAAGTATGTACCACACGTTCTAGGCTATGTAGTATCAAACCAGCCAATCAGAGAGCGACAATGCCTACCATATAAGGCCTCAAATGGGGCCATTTGGATGCTAGAATGGTATCATTATTGTACGCAAACTCCTCCAAATGAAAGAACTGATCCCACTGACGTCCAAACTCCAAACACAAGCCTACAAAATATCCTCAAAAACTTGAATAGTATGCTCTGACTGACCAACTGTCTATGTGTGGAAAGTTTGGCAAAGGTCAACACGGGTGCCCAACTCATCCTGAAAAGTCCTCCAAAATCTATAAGTAAACTGAGTACCCTGATTTGATATAACGGAGACAGGCACACCGTGAAGATGAACCACCTCCCGAATGTAGATATGGGCTAACCTCTTGGTACTAAATAAAGACTGAACAGAGAGGAAATGTGTTGACTTGGTCAATCAATCAATGATTCCCCAAATACTGTCACCACCTCTAGAATTTTATGGCAATCCTGCTACAAAGTCCATGGTGATGCAATCCCACTTCCACTCTAGAATGGTTAATCTCTGAAAACTCACCAGCAGGTCTCAAATGTTCAGCCTTCACCTACTGACAACTCAGGCAACGAGACACATAGTATGCAATATCCTTCTCATGCCGGCCCACCAGTAATATTGTCTCAAATATCGATACATCTTTGTGGTGCCTGGATAAAAAAAATATGTAGAATCATGGGCCTCACAAAGTATCAACTGTATCCTACCCCCAACTCTCGGAACATAAATATGGCCCGCAAACCTCAAAACCCTATCAAAATCTAAGGTAATCTGACCGGAATCATGCACTAACACTCGGCCTCAAAGTGCCACCAAGGTCTCATCCTCAAACTTTCGACTACAGATTTGATCAAGAAGAAAAGACTAAACTACCACATAGGCTAAAACATGCCTAGAAACTGAGATATCCAATCGAACAATCTGATTAGATAAGGATTGAATGTCCAAAGCTAGAGGTCGCTCCATAGTAGATTAGAAGTCTAGACTACTCATACTCACAGCCTTCCAACTCAAGGCATCTGCTACCACATTCGTTTTGCCCGGATGGTAGAGAATAGAGAGCTCATAGTCTTTTAGAAGTTTAATCCAGTGGCGCTACCTTGAATTAAGATCCCTCTGGCTCATGATATACTGAAGGCTCCTATGATTAGTGTAGATCTCATAATGAACTCCATACAGATAGTGCCTTCAGATCTTAAGCGCAAAAACTACCATTGCCAACTCCAAGTCATGAGTGGGGTAGTTGTGTCATGTAGCCTAAGTTGTATCGACGCATAAGTAATAACCCAGTTGCGCTACATCAATATACAACCCAAACCAAAGTCGAATGTATCATAATAGATGGTGAAGTCCTCACCCTCAACAAAACAGTCAGTATAAGAGAAGTAGTCAACAACTCTTTGAGCTTCCGAAATCTCAACTCATACTTCTCAGACCACTCAAAAGGAATATCAAGGAGTGTCAACAGGGACAAAAGTGCTTCAATAGTGGAGAAACCCTATACATACCATCTGTAGTAGCCTGCCAACCCAACTAAGCTCCGAACCTCCGTCGTCGAAAAGGAACTAGCCCAACCATAAATAGCCTCAATCTTCGCTGGATCTACCATGATACCATCCTTGGACACCACGTGCCCTAAGAATTCTCCAGACTCCAACCAAAACTCACACTTTGAGAACTTTCCATAAAGTCGTTGATCTCTAAAAGTCTGGACTCCTCAAAGGTTGCTTATAATCACTCTTGCTCCCTGAGTATACTAGAATGTCACTATTGAACACAATGACAAACAAATCAAGATACAGCCTAAACACCTGCTTCATCAAGTCTATGAAGGTGGCAGGGGCATTAGTCAACACAAAGGACATCATTAGGAACTCATAGTGGACATATCGAGTCCTAAATGTGCTCTTAGGGATATCTGATGCCTTGATCCTCAGCTAATGGTAACCAGACCTCAAATCAACCTTCAAAAACACTAAAGCCCCCAAAAGTTGGTCAAATAGATCATCAATCCTAGGCATAGGGTAATGGTTCTTCATCGTCACTTTATTTAACTTCCTATAGGCAATACACGTACCATTATACCAACCTTCTTCTTCACAAAAAGAATGGGAGCACCCCAAGGCGAAACACTAGGCCTAATGAATCCTTTATCAAAGAGATCCTGAAGCTTAACACTGAGCTCTGTAGGGGCCATCCGATCAAGCAGAATAAAATTAGGTCTAGTACCTGACTCAAGCTCGATAGGCTAGTCAATATCACACTCTGTAGGTAGGCCAAGTAGGTTAGTAGGAAACACATCTATAAAGTCACAAACAACAGGAATAGATTCAATTGGAGGGGCATCCCTACTTCCATCATGCACAAAGGCCAAATAAAACAAGCACCCTTTAGCCACTAACCTCTGAGCCTGAATAATAGAGATAACACCAACCAATATGTTGCTAATGGAGCCCTACCACACCACGGGGGGAACACCATGCATGGCTTAGGTAACAGTCTTAGAGAAATAATATAAAACTATACGGTAAGAAGATAAATACTACATGCCCAGAATCACATAAAAATCAAGCATATCTAGCAATATAAGGTCAACCGGGTGTCACGCCACTAAATAGTAACTGACATGATTGAAACACATGATCCACTACTAAAGACTTACCCACATGGGTCGACACATGCAACGACACTGCCATAGGATCATAATTCATACACATACTAAAATCATAATACACAGACACATAAGAATAGGTAGAGCCTAGATCAAATAAAGCCAAGGTGGGCTGATGGCCCAAAAGAATCATTCATGTGATCACATCATCTGATGCCTCAGTCTCCACCCTCATTGGGGCTGCATAGAAATGGACTTGTCTACCTCTGCCCTGGCCATCAGTCCTACCACCTGACCTGCCTCCCTAGGGACCACCCTGAATACCCTATTATCCACCATGACAATCTTGAACCTAACCTCGACTTCTAGCTGAAGGTGCTACTAAAGGATCTAGTAGAGTTGGTTGTGGAACTGGAGTGATATGGCTACACAAAGAACAATCTTTATCCTAGTGACCTAACTCACCATAGTCAAAACAACCCGAAGACGATCGGCTCCCAAAAGAACGACCACTATGACCGAAATTACTAGTTTGGGACCATGACTCTTGCTGGAGCCAACCTCACATTGGCTATATCGATCACCCTCTAAAATTTGTAATGAGGCCTTAATAGGCCAACTAGGCTGACCCTGTTTAAACTGTTGTCGAGCCCTACGATATGATTCTCTGGGCCTAGAATGGGACCCACTATAACTACCCCCATATCTAGCTCTCTTGTCGCTTCCTCCTTAGGCCTAACGACGGAGCTGCTCAATAATACAGGCATGATCAACGACATCCAGAAAGGAGCAACTCACTAAAACCATAGACTGAGCCTTAATTCGTAGCTGCAGTCTCAACCCCATGAATAAAGCATTGAACACTTTCATCTTTAGTAGGTAGAATCATGGTACCCAGTGGGAAAGTTGACCCCGTACCCAGAACAAGAAGTATTGAGTACCAGGGTAGAACTAAATAGAAAGTAATGCTAATAAATAGAAAAGAAAGAAATAGAAAGCAACCCAAAAATATATACAATAGATACCCGCCGAGAATCTGGAAGTAACGAGTACAGAGTTTTCTAATAAAAATAAATACAAGTCCCAAAAGTGGACCACGACAAGCCGTCTCAAAGTCAAAAGACAAGCTAACATATGTACAGAATGAGAAAAGCGGATCCAGGACGCTAAGTCCTCACCCCCATCTCTGATATCTCCAAGCTGCAAAGGATATCACGAATGATCACCACTGGTAGCTGGTACTGGGACTTGCATTATGAGAAGATGTAGAGTATAGCATAAGTACCAAAACAAAGGTACTTAGTATGCCTCATAGGAGCAAGAAAGGTATACACAATCAGAAAAGATAAAATCTAGAAACAAACAAAGGCCGAAGCAGATATAAATGAAGGCACCCAAGTATATCGAAAGTAAGTCGAAGTAAATTTAAACTAAACCTAATTGAACCCTCATATGCTTAAAAGGTACACTCATGCGCAAGTTAAATAAAACCCAAATGGACCCCCATAAACTCGATTGGTACCCAGAATAACTAAGTCTACAAGACAAGAGTAATCCAAATCCAAGAACTATTCAACTCCCAGCTAAGCTAGCAAGAGTGACAATCAGCTCAACTAGTCAACTCCCAGACCAGCTAGCAAGAGTGACAATCAACCGAAGTTTCCCAGCGATCCACTCCTAGTGGTGTCAATCTCCCAGTAGCATGAGTGCCTCGGGGGAGTGTAAACTTTGTAGATGATCTTAGATATCCAAGCCGCCCAACCAGCCAGCCACTCCCAAGAGCATCAGCCTCCCAACTAGCAAGAGTATTCGGGATGTATCCACTCCGAAGAGGATCTCAAGTAGGCTTTAAGTCACCATGGATCGACGTCCACTCTCGATGATATCACAAAAAGGCTCCAAGCTAAAATGACTCTAATCCCAATAAAGCACAATCTTCGATAGCTCATCGGAGCCACATAAATAGGGAGAAGAGATAGAAAGGCTAACAAGCAGCGCAAATGCCTAAGATAAGGCTCATACTATCATACCCCAGTTTGCTATTCCGGTCCACAAGGACCTAGTCCATCCGCAATGACGTCGGATACATACCATAGTTTGAGGTGCATGGGTCTAAGGCAACACTAGTATATCCTAGACTAAGGCCAAATCATGCTCCAAAAACAAGTAATCAAACAAGTAAACCACATAGCATGCTACAACACCCATACGACCCCCTATCAGCATGGTACTACCCATAAAACAGTATTAATTAACCCTAAATCATGGTCTCTAGAAAGAAAAGAAGGAATAACTAGGTGCATGTCCCCAATTCACACTCACAATCATGAATTTACACATTCATGCTCAATCTAATTAGAAAGGAAGCCATAACCTACCTGCAGGCCAATTGTGTGCGCTCCAAATAACAAGGCTCTATCTTTTCCCTTTCAAACAACCTTTAAATGCCGCCAAACTATCAAAAATAGGATCACAATGTCAATACAGTCGCTTAGAAACCAAAATCACCTAGAACAGAGACAACCCAATTTTTAGAGTCAAATGGGAATCATGGGATTCATGCTAGAAATTACGGAATCGACTCGTCTAAAGATCATAATCTATGCCTTGAACTTATGTCCCAAAATAGAACATAATTTGAGGCTCAAAAATTAGCCAACACAACATTAACTCAAATTAACAAGGAAGGGCAGCAACTAAAAACAAAAATCACCTCAAACAAAGGTCCACAAACGCAATTTGATCTTTCTACCACAAAGTTTCAACAATCACGGATGCTTGGGACTTTGAATCACTAAATTCTGATCAGAAACGAGGGAGAAATCTTGTTTTCAAACATAACCAAGTGAGTTTATCACGTATGTCTTAGTTTATAAAGACAGATCTTAACTCTTCATTGTG
This sequence comes from Solanum chiquidenum, assembly GCA_029582725.1. Taxonomy (NCBI): domain Eukaryota; kingdom Viridiplantae; phylum Streptophyta; class Magnoliopsida; order Solanales; family Solanaceae; genus Solanum; species Solanum chiquidenum. The sequence continues at coordinate 8,304 of JAJOOS010006318.1, forward strand.
ATTGTGAGAAGAAGGGGCATGATCGTGACTCATTAAGAGTCTGAACATCACGATCGCAGAGACCTTGCCTCACGATCGCAATGACATGCAAACCTTCATCGCATTCACAATAATGGGCCATGCGGTCGCAAAGAACTTAGGACTAGACCTTCGCGAATGCGACCAAGGGGCACATAATTGTGAAGAGCAACCTAGCCTGCACGAGCTCATACATATCAATTGGTTTGGCCAAGTTCCAAAACTCTGTTGGGTGTTCTAAATTCATTCAGAACCCGTGCATGGAAATGAGATATGCAACCCTATCGAAATTGACATTCTAGACTAAATAGAACCATCAAAATTCCCATCCAAGGCCGTTTTGATAAAAAGTGGGTATCACACCCAATTTCCGTTTCAAGCCCAATTCGACAAAGGGCCTCAAAATTAGCCCGAAAGCCTCAGGACCTAAATGAAAGGTTGTTCTAGACCAAACTCAACATTCTCAAGCTAACCGCACTAATAGAATTCTCATTCGAGTTTGTTTACCTGGAATGTTGACTAAAGTCAAACTTAGGCTTCAACATGAAAGTTAAAATACATAATTGCACAGACTCAATCTGAAAGCCTAAGGAGTCATGTCAACTATGCTAATTTCCTAAAATGACCCTTATGGAGATGATGGAATCATTAGATTGGATTCTGAGGTCATTTTCCTGAATTTCTAAGCAAAAATGACTGTTCAAGTTCAAAATCTCCCAAAAACTAAAAGTGGCATACAAACCAAACAAACGACCAGGTGACCGAATTATCAGTCCCAACAAGTCATAAATGACTTGGGGCCACAACAAGAAAGCTCTAAATGAAAAACATGAGGCATAAACACAAAAATGACTGGAAGGTCATTACAAAGAATTACAGGCACGATTCATGTAATACATCTGAACATAAAGCACTCACAAAGTTTAGGAATTTGAGTTATTGGGTTCATAAAATAATGAATGATATAGATTTGGGAACGAGTCATACTTGACACGCGCCGAGCCTACACCCTAGACATGGCTGGCACTCGAGAACCATTGATGATCCCCAAGTGAACCCTTGGCCTGGCTTACTTACTCACCGGAAGACTTAACAGCATAATGCAAAGATTCAATGCACTTACTAAACTCTCTGATAAAAATAACTTAGGATGTTCATAGTTCGAACATTCAACTTGGCCAAAATGGCAACTCAAGTCTTAACATATGTATTAGTAATGTAAAGACAACTGACTACTAACTGTCTATGAAGCCTCTAAAACAAAGGGGGATGTCGGTACAGGACCCCCGATCATCCTAACATCTGAAATACTAGAAAGCAAGTAAAAGGAATCCTCCGGAAAGCAAGGAGGCTCACCAACTGACTCTGAGTGCTCAAACTAGATCAACGAGGCACTGCGTGCTGATCCTGGTTACCTACGTCTACATCATAATAAGATGCAGAATAAATGGCATCAGTACATTGAATGTACGAGTATGCAAGTTGGAATGCTAAACACAACTTAAACTTGAAAAGAATCTGAAAGGAACACTTACCTTGGCTTTACTCAACTCCTGAATAACTTAACTCAATATAAAGCAGTAAAACATATGCAATATATAGAAAGCTTGTAAAAACAGTGGAAACAACTTAGTTCGTTAAAGAAAATGCAATAACAAACTCAACTTTACTCATATAATAAAGTAATATAGTTTTTGTGGGAGATTCTCTAACCGACAACCACCACTATAAGCCTAAGTAGTGATATAATATCTTGCCCACGCTGCCAGAACTATCTTATACTTTGTCATCATATAGAATGCCTTGACTAAGTAGATCCACTAGTCTATGCTAAAAGCATCTTAAGAAGTCATATAAAAAGTATGATCCTTTACTACCCATGATGGCTACATGGTTTATTGAGACTTGAATTAATATGAATTCGCATCCCCATATCGGTGCTCAATACTACTCCCAAAATATACTTAGATCATATGTTTTTAAAACAAAACTTCTTTCTTTGGTTTGAGATAATTACTCAAAACTTAGCTTCACAGCTCTCTTGGAATTCGATGTTCCCTTTCTTTCTCAAATGTAAAAAAAAATTAAATTCTTTGGGAATACATAGTTCTCATATACTTCTTTGAAGAAATGAACTTCAAATCTTTACTCTTTGATTAACTTGAACTTTAAGTTATAAAACAAAGTTAAAATGTTAGTGAAAGACTTTTGAAAACTTTATAAACTTCTCTTTGACTTGCTTCTTAACTTTTAGACTTGACTCTTAACTTTCCTTGAATTAAAGTATGGATTCAAGGTTCATGATCTCATGTGTTATGAATGATTTCATGATGTTTAGATGTACCTAAGAGTGCTAGATTCAACTAAGAAACATAGGTACATTGCTAAGGAACAAGTACTAAAAGATGGGGAACGAATGGGGAGAACTGGCGTCCCTGGAGCTCTAAGAGGCGAGGGGCACCAACCCTCAAAATTCAGAGCACAAGTTGGGGCACTCTGGCTGGCGTGTCTCTCCAGAGCCCCACATTCAGAAATTGTTTTGGGGCGCGATGAGTGGTGCGGCGCCCCAGCCCCTTCCCCAGAAAAATCCCGAATTTTCTTCTTCATTTTTCAACTCTAAACCCTCTATTTCACTTAGCTCTTTCCCAAACACTTAGAATCGTTTATACCTTCAATATACATCAGATTCTACTAAAAACCCCACCTAAAACCATGAATCAATCTCAAGAAAACTTCAACAACACAACTCACAAGAATTCAAACAAATATCATCAAGAACTCAAAGGATTTACTTTCAAATCTACTATACTTTGCTGAATTGAATCATGTTTGGCACGTTGCTGAACTAACCCAACGCTATGTGTAACACCCCGTATCCTAGATAGACCAAAAATGCAGATTTTGAGAAGTTACAGGTGCAACTTACGGTCACCATCCACGGACCGTAGATCAGACCACGGTCCGTGCTGGTGGTCCGTGGTTTACCACTGCAGCCCCTCCCCAGAACTCAGTCAGAAAATCGGCTAAGTCCCGACTCACGGACAGACCTACGGTCCGTAGATTAGACCACGGACCGTGGTCTGTGTCCGTGGATCGAGACCTCCTTTGCCCAGCCTCTGACACAAACTACGGTCGACCAGCATGGACCGTCAATCGATCTACGGTCCGTAGGTCTGACCGTAGATGAGAGTCAACAGCCAGTTAGCTGAAAATTATTGATGGGTCAACTTCAGATGGTCATAACTTTTATCACAGAATGAATTGTGTGTCCCATGAACTATGATACGATAGATAATTGAATTATCTTTCCAACGCCGCCGAGTTTGCTTAATTCCGACCTCCGAGTAAAACGTTATGCTCGTTTTAGTGAAGGCCTGTCGAGCAGGCTCGACTTACGGACCCAATCTACGGACCGTAGATTGACCTACGGCCCGTAGGTCCAATCCGTAGGTCACTCCGACAGCAGTTAATTCAGGGGTCTTTTGGTCTTTTCCT
>JAJOOS010006319.1:0-17232 GCA_029582725.1 Solanum chiquidenum
ACTTCAATCCACAAATGACATCTATGGTTGTGTGATAACAATATCACACCTTCTCGTTGCAGTTCACTTTAAATGCATCAATAGCCATAGCTTATTATCGCATGCTTAAGCTATATGTTTATATAGTATGTAATTGATTTTCTTTTGGTGACCGTTCTGAGGCTTGATTTGAATGTAAACTAAAATATGTGGTGTACACAAGTGGGCTTTTCACCCACATTTTTCGTAGTTTGGTCTCGTTATCTCACTAGTGAGATTGTGTTGGTGTTCAATGTACCCGCTTTAATAAAATGGCTGGGTATATCTGCTAAAAAAATAAAGTATCAGAAGGTTCTTATAATCAGCTTAAAAGTTGGTTAAACTTATTTTTAAGTCATTTTTAGCTTTTGAGAGTATTTGGAAAAGTTAAAAAATAACTTAAAAGAAGTTAGAAATAAAAAATAGGACTCCCTCTATTTTTTATTTAAAAATTATTTAAGTTTACTTTTTATTTTTTTATTTAAAAGTTACTTTTTAAGCAAATTTAAATCGACTCTAAGAATGTTTGTTTAATAGTTCCATCACACCGAAATGCAAAGTGAATAAAATAAAATCAACGCCAAGTCATAGTGACACCTAGGTCGTTTGGGATATAGACCGTTTGGATTTCATGATAAATGGAGTTCGACAATAATTTCTCAACATATTCATAAGCTAATACACATCGAAAGCTCTGATATATCAGAATTCTCATTTTAGGATCTCAAAATACAAAAAAAAATAAAAAATTAAAAGCTGCACCAGTCTAGTGAAGCCTAGGCTGTTTGGAATGGAATCTCCGAAATCTCAGGAAAAGTGGAGTCTGACAACAATTTCTTGAAAAATTCATGGTTAATACACACCAAAGTCTAAATAATTATGAATCGCGTTTTAGAACCAAGAAAGTAAAAAAATGAGGTAAAATCAACTTTAATCATGGAGATATCCAGGACAGTTTGGATGTACCCTTCGAGTTTCAGGACAAATAAAGCTCGGAAACAACTTTTAAAAAAATTTATAGGTCAACACACATCGAAAACTTTCAATAAAAGATTGAACACACATACACAGCAAATATAACTGTTTATGGTGCTAGAGACTTTGGTAGCTGGTCCAAAAGTCACCTTTATTTTTGCAATTTAATTTGATTTTTGGGTCAATAACATACAAAAAAGCATAATCTACTTCACCAAATGGTCAGTATCCCTTACAATTTCTAGTGAAGGAAGCACTATTGCAGCCACTGGCTGATCTTCAAATCCACCACCTTGATCTATTACCAGTCTTAGGCCTTCAATATGTAATTTTGCATGGTGGCCACTTACGATAATTGTTGGAGTTTTAGTCAGTTCCTATTAACAAAATAATGCAACAACAATCAAATTTAGTTGGAGAATCGGTTTAGCATCATTTTCTTAGAAAGCATAGGACATGATATAATGAATAGCGTCAACTATGTTGCTCAGACTCTTCAAAAATGTTGTTGCACCTGTATCGGATACTTTTGGAGGATATGACATGCACCAAGGGAGCTTTTGAAGAGTCCATGCAACATAGACTAGTAGTCACAATGAAAATTTTGTAAATGAAGCACTAAAGAGAACTGACCTGAGGGATTTCCCATACGTCCTTCCTTCCACTAAGGGCGGAAACTTTAGGAATCCTCGTGTCCTTTGCTTTCAAGGTTTTAATCTGCTGTTCAACAGGTTTGTTTTTCTCCAAGCCAGCATGAACAGCAATTAGTTTGCACCTTTTAATTCCTTCCTCAGTTTTTATGGTAACATCGTCCTAGAAAGCAAAAGAACGAGACAAACTTTTTAAATCTTGAATCCTGCTAGTGTTGCATGTTGGCTATGCAATGACATGATCAATATAAGAGCACTCTTGAGTTCATTTATAAAACACAAATCAATTTAAAGCATCTTTTCTAGATAAGCAATTTACTTAAAGTGCCCATGGAAAAGTGAAGGAGCGGATCAAATAAAGAAAAAAGTTGATAACGAAAGAGTGATAAAGGCAAAAGAGCATTACCTCTTCGTGGATCCAAACCAAATTGGCAAGGAATTTCTTGTGCTCATCAGGAACTGCCTTCATAAGATCTGTGAAGAGTGAAACCTTACTGTTAACAGAAAGATTATAAAGTGATTATGTAATATTGCAATAGGCAGAATTAAGAATTCTCATAGTTTTTTTGGTAAAAGGTAATAGAACATGGCGCAACTTTAGCTTACCGATGACATGGCCTTAGATAGGAGATTATGGAAGATACGGATTAGGGTATAAGGTTAGTAGGTAGTCTCACACTCTCACTTATGCTTTCATATTAGTAGTCGTAGTATTACTCTTGTACGTTCTTGTTCCTTTGATTTCTATGTTCCTTATTTAGTATGCTTTATCATGCCTTGTGTAGTATTTTGTTTTGGTTTCTCCACTCCTATTATTTTCTTGAGCCGAGGGTCTATCAGAAACAGCCTCGCCACCTCCCAAGGTAGGGGTAAGGTCTGCATACACAGTACCCTCACGGGAAGTCCACATGTGGGACTAAACTGGGTAAGTTGTTGTTGTAATAGAACTAAAGAATGGACTATCAGCAAAAGTTCTCTGGAGGTTCACCCAACGCCATATGAAAAAAGGGACAATCTTGAGCATGACAGGAAGGAACAACACCTATATTAGATGAGCATTCCTACTCAACAAGAGCTGCATTTCACACTACACCCCTATTTTTAAATTGGAGGAAAAGAAAAAATTACTACACATTTCTTTATGATATGAACAACTATAGAACACATTACAACGATAAACAAGAGAAACCAGACAAAACTTGATCTAAACTGAGTGAGCACCGCACCCAAGAGTGTGGCCAAGTGTTCAATGAAGTGGGCTGAGCACCAAGAGGTCTCAGGTTCAAATCCTAGCAAAGACAAAACACTAGGTGGTTTCTTTCCATCTATTCTAGACTTGGTGGACTGAGTTATCCGCATTGGTGGATAGAGTTACGTAGTACCTATTGCTGGTGGGAGGTGGCACGTATCCCATGGAATTAGTTGAGGTGTGCGAAAGCTAGCCTGGACACCACTGTTATCAAAAAAATTGAGTGATCACCACCCAAATCGAAGTAGGTGATCCAACAAGGAATCAATACAAATAATCCGCTGATACAGAATCGGAATAGAACATTATGATAGCAGTCAATCAATAACTGATATATGCTGCAATCCCAACTTAGATAGAGTCGGTCATATTAATCCTATGTATTCATTGTGCTCATTCAAAACTCATTTCATTCCGGATACTAGATGATTTGTATTTTAAAGTAAATTAGTAGTTCTATGAAATTAGAGGGTTTCTAAATCTCACACTTATTTCTACATGGATTGGACATATAAGTGCAACTATAATAAGAACTAAGAAGCCTCCCGGAAAATATCAAACCTAATGTAAGCGCAATATCAACTAAGTCTTAATCTAGCTAATTGATAATGCTCCATGTATCTATTCTTAGCTACATCCATATCAATTTCGAGACATGTCTTTGAGACAACTTCCTTTATGTGATTTTAGGTCTACCTCATTCCCTCTTATCACCTTCAGTTATTATAGAATCGTACCTTACAGACTGGTTTATATGGAAATCTATGTAGAATATGGTCAAACAATCATAGGTTATCTTTTTTCTCATTTATAATCTATTTGTGTTACTTGCACCCTTGTTAGAGGTCTTGCCCAATCTCATATCCTTCTTAACAGTTGCATTTTGCAACATCCGTTTTGTAGATATGGTGGGCTACAGAGTCCCAACATTCCATATAAAATATTGTCTTCACAAGCATTCTATAGACATTGCCTTCCACTTTGTTAGTTATCTTCTGATCACATAACACTTCCATAAACTATTCCATTTCAACCATCCAATTGTAGCTCAATGCGTTACATCTTCGTCTATCATGTCATTCTCCTGGAAGATTGAGCTTAGATTTTTGAATTGTCTTTGTTTATGCACCACAATTCTGCTAGGATAAATAGTATCACTCCGAAGCACTAATACAAATGATCAACTTACCATCAGCTAAAATAGTGATCCAAAATCACCTTCATTATAAACCATACTCAAAATTAGAACAAGAGTCCAAAGTTAACAATCTGCTAGGAAGGAACAAGCAGAAATGATACCTAATTTTCGAACTCTTTTTGTCCATGACAGAACTAGCAACCCATTCAACAGACAAAAACCAACACCAACATACCAAGTGTAATCCCACAAGTGTGGTCTGGAGAGTATAGAGTGTACGCAAACCTAACCCCAACCTCGTAGAGATAGAGTGGCTATTTCCGATATACCCTCGGCTTAGAAAGCATAGCAAAACAGTTTGAAAAAGGGAATACAGAGACAAAAGCAGCAGCAACAACTAAATAATGCAAAAAGGAGAGAGTACACAACATACAGGAGAAAGAACAACAGCGACATGCAATAACAGAAGCACAAAAAAGCACAGGGGATAATCGAAATCAAAGGACTAGAAATTATGAGAATAGTGCTAATACTATTGGTAAGTAAGTAAGTACATGTATGACCACCAATCCTATCCCATAAAAAAGTGAGAGAACTCTCAACTACTAACTAATCTTATATCCTAATCACCAAACCCTCCTATCTAAGGTAATGTCCTCCGTAAGCACCAGCTGAGAGAGAAGCTCAACTTACCAACTAAGCTTCTATCCTAATCCGCAACCAACAAAAAATAATACTAAGGAATCATACCAGCAGAACCATGAGGAACACCATAAGACTCAAAAGTAGGAGCAGCATCATAAATAGATCCTTTATAATCAATACCCTTTACAGCATTAAACTTAACAGTATGATTCCCAGCCCACCTCCTCCCTTGCAAATGCATATTCTCAAAGCTTTCACCTTTATACCACCCTTCTCTTTCTTCATTCATTTCATACTCTTTCCATGTCTCACAAAATTCAGACCCATCAGGTGGACTTGGAAGTACACCCAAGAATGCCCCAAATGCAAAATCATGATTCCCACAAAGAAAAACATGGGATTGTTTTGGGTATTTTGAGGGTAAAGAAATGAGAAAGTCTAAAACTTTACTAGTTTCTGGACCTCTATCACAGTAATCACCCAAGAAAATGATAAGGGCAGTATCAAAATCAGATGGGTTAATGCAAGATTCAAGATTTGACCATAGATTTTGGAGTTTTGTTATGTAGCCATGGATATCACCTATACAACAGACCACCCTGGATTTTGTGGGGGGTGGGTTATTGTCCTCCATTGGTTTTGATGTTTTTCTGTTTATAAAAATGGGAGGATGGAGATGCTTGATTAATTTTTTCACTGATTTTTTTTGGTTGAATTTGGTATATTTTACAAATTTAGAGGACTAAAATTGCTTAGGTAATACTTAAGGGACTATTATGAACGTACAACCAAAAATTAAGTACCATTTTTGCAATTTTCTCAAAAAAAATAGCATATGCTAAATGCAAATTCATCGGTGAAAAAAATTCAAATCAAGTTATCCGGAGTGCCATTTGACTTATATTTTTAAATCAAAAGAGCACCATACACCATCAAATACAAGTCAAATTATTTTTATTATAACAATTGATGATAATTCAGATAAAAAATACAAACACAAAATATGTGAGTTAGCCATATCACTAGTTGAAACTGTCTCAAACAAAAGCCTCGAATAACTAGATTATTGAGAAGCATGAATGTATTAGACTATAATTGATGATAATGCATGAAAGTTCCTAGTCAACTCAATAAGTTGGTAAAAATTGAAGGGACACTCACACCATCCACCTCCTAGTAACAAATTAATAATAAAAAAAGGGGTTAAATTTAACAAAATGTTTTCATATTGTGACAATGTATAAAGTAAAAATAATTTGATAAAACCAATACAAATAATTCAACCATAATCATGACTTCTTTCAAGTAATGCATAGGAAATGTTAGAGAAAATGGAGATGATGCAAAAACAAAAAGGCAAAGTGCATGAAGAATAATTAAATTTGGAAAGAAAAAAGAGAGAGAAAAAGAACTCTTACCATTGTCATGTACCAAAGTTGCAAACAATACAACAACAAATCCAGTATAATCCCACAAGTACGATCTTGGGAGACTGGAGAGTAGTATGTAAGCAAACTTTACCCCTACCTTGTGGAGGTAAAGATATTGTTTCTCATAGACCGTCGATCAAGGAAAACAATTAAAAACAATTATAGAAAAAAGAAATTATTAAAGTTCATGACAAATATTAGGGAAAACATTAGATAGCATTCTGAAAGAAAGGAACACTAACAACAAAGTTGCAAACAATATGTCCAGAAAATCCACAAGTTCACAAGAAACCATAACTTGTACACTTCTGCTTCCACAGATACATGTTTGGACTAACTTGGCATGTAATATTACATGCTCTTAAAGTACGGTTTATGCAAGCAATCACTCAGATTATCTTACTCTTGAAGTATGTCAAGTTTTCTTCCACTCGAGCAGCATCCGAATCAGCTAGCTCCTTCAACTCCTTCAGGGATTGAAACTCAGTTTCCACTTTATCAAGAACACTAGACTTCTTAAAGCACCTCTTTGCCAAATTCAGTTTTTGCTCCTCGATTGCTTCGATCTTTGTCTGTGCATCCTTCATTTTTGCCACCAGCTTGCTGATTTGGATGTCAAGCGTTCCCCTGCAGTCTTTTAGGTCAGAATAGAGTTCCTGATCTTTTATGAGCTCGTCAACAAGGCGCGTTTTCTTGGCAGCCTTGCTAAAATACTCCGCTTTGTCCTTCTTAGCTCTACGCAACGTCAAGGAAAAGTGTGGAATGTTCTCTTTGAGTTTCTCCAAGGCAAGCGCTCTCTCAGCTGATAAATCCGGTGCTGCAGCATATATTGATAGTGCTGCACTTAATGCTAAACAGTTTTCTGGTAGAAGCATGTTTTGAGAAGGCATATTTAGTAATCTCTCGATATCACCTTTCGCTGTGGCAAGCATCTCCGCCGATGGTGTAGGCTTCTGCGTGGCGGATATCTTGTCATCAGAAGATTGATCAGCAGAAAAACCGAGAGATTGAGCTCGTTTAATTTGTCCACTAACTCGAGCAAAGAAGTCTTCAAGATTTTCAACTTTTATAGGGCAGTCGGGTGTTTCAACAGCATCAGATGTCTTGCTTCTGGTATTAGCTAATGATGGGGAAACTGTGCCTTTCACACCCTCCTGAAAGAAAAAGCTCTCAAAATGATGGGGTGATCAAACATAATGACACGAGTAATAAGGGATAACATACTTTGTCAAAAGTGGAGATTGGTGCATCATCAGAAGCAACCTGATTCTCTGCTCTAGTCTTGTCTTCATTAGCAGGAGTAGAAGTTGTGCCTTTTGGCAGCATTTTCATTGAGTAAGTCTTCCCATTCTGAAAAGTCAAGCAATGGTGAAGTGAAGGAATCAGGCTAATCGATCCTGTTATAATCTCAGAGGGTCATTTGAGGGATGGGAATTTTTACCAAGCATAATGTTCTCATACATATCTTTTCACTTACCTCATGCAAGTTCATTTGTTGTACGAGCTTATCTTGCCGTGCCAAAGATTGCGACGGAATACTTTCCCCTGAAAGCAATTAAGGCATGAATAAGGAGCAATACAAGACATCGAAATCAGAAACAGAAACCAGACAGAAAGGACAAGTATCAGAGAGAACATTAAAAGCCATCACAAAATCCAATGCAAAGGTATATGAAAGAATCTGAGAGAACATTGAAAGCTATCACAAAATCCAATGCAATGGTATATGCAAAAATCACCAATGAGCCAAACTCATTTTGACAGCTCAATCTAGGGATATACCAGCAAAATAGAAATCTTATAATTTGTTCCATCAAGAAGGAGATCATACCTTCATATCCCCTCTTCATATTCTGGCCAAATGTTCTTCTAGCAGATAGTAAGCACCTCAGGGAAAAACCTGCAGATTTGAACACGTAATTTGACTTCTTTAAACTATTAAAATCACTATGTTCTAGGTAAAAGCAAGGAAACATATGCTGAAAGCTGTTTAACCAAGACTGAATTCAATCATCTACTCACAAATTTGAATACCTCATAATCTGTTCTCACATTAAGCAATCTACTATATTGTATGCTTTCAAACAAGCTCCTTGTTATTGGTTGTTGCTCTAAACCAATGTTTTAAAAGGTGGGGGGGTGAGGCGGGACGTTTTATACAGTACGGGGCGTAAATCCCATGGATCTACGGGGCGTAGTCTCATGTATATTCAATTTTATAGTTTTATTACTAATAAAATAAGCAAAAGTAAACCTTTCAATAATTTTACAAATAAAGTTTTATAAATAACCTATAATATATAGAAATTATATTTATTTGAGATAAGTATTAATAATCAATAATGAATAAAAAAAGTATTATAATTACTATTTGAGAAATATCATTACACCAATAATAAAAAATATGATTTAAAGCAAAAAAGGTTTTAAAAAAAATTAAAAATGCCTGGGCCTACGGTTTTTACTCCCAGGACTTACGTTTTTATGCTCGAGGCTTACGCCTCAAATTTTAGAACTTACGCCTTATGGATCTACGTCTTTAATTTACGCCCGGGAGCATTTTTGGTACGCCCCACCCGAGACTCGCCCCAAAAACGTTTTTGAAAACACTGCTCTAAACCATTTGTATAATCCTGAAACTTAGTAGGAGATAAATGAATTCAGCCCGGTTACTTCATTTCTCTAGGAATCTCCATCCATTTAATTCTTATTAAAAGGCTACTCCACTGTCCCAAATGCATCTAGAAATGTGGACACTCAAGGTCGGAACATCATTTTCAGAAGACAAGTCAATGACTCGGAAGTACAAAAAGTGGTTGATTTCTTTAGCACACTTAAGCAGTTTAGTGGGCTAGAAATAGGGGAAGATGTTTTTGGTGGTTAGGCAACAACAAAGGATTATTCAAGGTTAATACAACTTACAAAATGATTGTCCATGGAAACAAAATTAAAAAAACTAAAATACCACACTAATGGAGAGTACTATTAGAAGAAGAATAAAAGAGAAAAAACAACTTACCCCGATGAGTGAGTAGAAGCTTCTTTAGGGTTTACCTCACAAATAAAATTGCTTGTGAGCACTTTTTCACGGTATATATATTCAAAAGTGACGAAAATGGGCCGGGCCCAGCAAGCACGATCCGGATATAGTCATCCTCCAATGCGGGTATCCAACATCAAGTTTCTTTTCATTAAATTGTGATAAAAAATAAATTGTACATATTTGTAATATTTTCACTTCTACATCCCAACTTGTTGAAGCTACCAAAATCTATTGATATTTTCCTAAACCGAAACCATTATTGAATGCAAGACACATATCTTGTATTACTTAATTAGGTGTAAACATCAAGTGCAGTTTTTACCTTATTTGGAGTATGCCTAACATGCTTTTTCTTTTTCACTTCCCTTATACCAATGCAAATACTAAAGAAAGTAACCACCTTCTTACTTATGTACTTACACGTGTTCCAACGTCACATCAATAAACTTATCTTTAAGTACCACATAGAACAATGAATTATTATTTTTAAATGAGTTTTCTATCAGAGATTAATAATTTAAATGTACTATATATATGGGGCAATTTTCCAACAAATTTGACCAAAAAGATTTGTGAACAAATAAGAATCTAAGAAAAACAATTAAAGGGATACTAAATTAAATGTTAATACGCTCTTTCCTTTTATTTATTTTTAAAACCAATAATTTGAATAGTTGTTCCTGTTAGAAAGTGGAATAATAGTATCAGGATTAGTTATCCCGGGATAAAATACTTTTTTTGACAAAGGTAACAATTTCGTGTATAAATCTTCAACACTAAGGCTAGGATACCAAGAATTTACATCACAGAATGAGTAGGCTCAACAATACAAAAAAGAAAACCTATCTCTAGGTCTTGTTTCATCTTACAAGGATCCTAAGATATCTACCGCTGCTATAGGATCATCTATATACTCCAAACAATACCAATAGCAAAAAGTGATAAAACAATTCATTTTAATCCTATGCAAAAGACTACTGACACTTTCAAAACATCTTGAATTTCTTTCCTTCCAAATGGTCCACCATATCACTATTAGGACAATTCTCCATATGTTTTTGTCTATGCCACCACTCCATCTCATTGTTCTAGCTTACTAGAGCCTGCCCTGCCCTTTCAGGCATAGTCCACCTTATGCCTCTGAAGCTAGTAATCAGGTTCCATAGTTGGCTTACCACTTCGCAATGTAGATACAGATGGTTGATTGTCTCTGCCTTTTGCTCACAAAAATAGCATCTTGGACACATTGTATGCCCCTCTTCATGAGGTTTTCTTGAGTTAGAGCAGCCTCTTTCACTACCATCCAAGTGAAGGCTACCACTTAGTAAGGAATTTTCACTTTCCATATAAGCTTTCTCGGTAAGAAACTGATTTAAGACCGCATTTTATTCAAATTCTTATAAGCAGAGCTAACTATGAAAAAGCCTTTGTTATGGCATTTCCATCCAGGAGTATCTTCTCCTTCCTTTGGTCCTGTATACTGATCTAAGGTGCCATAAAATTCCGCCAGTCTTTCCACCTCCCAGCCTTGCATCAATCTTCTATATGTCATTTATATGTCAGGTTTCACCCTTGAGGAGTCCATATTTTTTGCAGAGTAGACTTCTGTTGCTGATTTAGTAGAAAAATATCCGGAAAAAGTTGCTTGAGACAGCCACCTCCTATCAAATCATTTTCCCAGAACATGATCTTCCTTTCACTATTTACATTAAAGCTTGTTCTTTCAAAGAAAACATGCCGCAAGTTTTTGATTAACCTCCACAGACTGATACCGTAAGCAAAAATTACTTCTTTAGTCTACCAAAAATCTTCCTTCTCGCCCCCAAGGCCTAGCTTGAGTGGAAAAAGGTGGAGGATTTGTGGCTTGGGTCGCAGGTTCAAGCCCCACACCATGCAAAGCGAAACTCGGTATTTAAATGGAGAAGGGTAGAGGGGCGGGCCCATTATCCACCGAGTTTAGAAGGCTGTGATTGGTCCAAAGGGCGGGTCATAGACGGATTTCTCGGTTATAATTAAAAAAAAATCTTCCTTCTCATATTTTGCTTGAATCACCCTAACCCATAGTGTCTGCTCTTCTTTAGGGAATCTCAACAGCCATTTCATAAACAAGCTTTTGTTTTGTTTTCTCAATTTTTTTATTCCTAACCCCCCAAGCTTTTTAGATAGGATTACAGTCTTCCATTCAACTAAATGAAATCTTACATACTCCTTATCTCCATTCCACAAAAAAATTGTCCTTATGGCATCAATTCATTCTTCTACTTTGGCTGGAATGGGGAAAATTGACATCAGATGAGTTGGCAAGGCATCTAAGACTAAGTTGATCAAGACTAATCTCCCCCCTCTCGAAAAATATTTTGTTTTCCATCTGGACAGTCTCTTCTCACATCTCTCCATCACTCTATTCCAAATCTCTTTGAATTTGTAAAATATTGAAATGGCATAAAGACTCCGGAAGTCCCTCAAATCTTTTTTAAAGGGTATTTTTGTATACAAACAACTTCTTAAAAATTATGCAATGCATGTTTTTTCTTAATATAACAAACCAAATAGTCAACAAGAAATAATATCAGGATACCCCAATAAAAGTAATCTCAAAAGAACTAATCCTAACATAACTTGTCTTCAGACCGAACAACCCCTTAAAGTTGCACACTAAATTTATTTAAATAATTGTATGTTCTGGTTGAGTACCTTAATATATGTTTTTATTAGAGATATTTTGACATAAATTTTGTATATGTTTTTATGTGTGTTTTCATGTGCTTGTTAACCATTTAAAATATGTTATAGTTCTTGATCGAGCCTAATGTATATCATTAAAGGATGTGATATATTTTATGTGGCTAAACTTATCTATTTAAAAGGCATTTGCGACACACGTACAAATGTGCAATATGAACATTTTATCCGTTGTTCAGGTACTCGATTAGAACAAATAATAGTTTCAGTGTCTAAACAAAATTTATTGACAAGCAAGGAGTTTGTTGATGAACAACAACAAACAACCTAGTGTAATCCCATTGGTAGGGTATGAGGAGGGCTATCTTTGAGAAGGTAGAGAGGTTGTTTCTGATAGTTCCTTGGCTGCACGAAAAGTGAAAGAAAAAAGCAGAAGCAACAAGCAGAAACAACAAGAAGAAGATAATATCCTTATAAAAAAAAAACAAGAAGATAATAATATACCGAGGCTCACGAAACAACCGGTAGTGATAGAAGTCTAAAAATAAGGAAAACATTAAGAATAATAATAATACTCTGAGAAAGGGAACGTACACCTACTAACTTTCTACCTTAATTCTAGACCTCCAGACCATCTTATCAAGGGTTAAGTCCTCGGTGAGCTGAAGACGAGATTTAATCTTCCTTTTACCGGGCTTTTTAATTAATCAAATGTCAAAATAGCTTCAGAAGAATGCACTTTATTTTAAAAATTAATTAAATCAGATGACAATATAGTTATTATAAACATATATAAATATACTACAAATCATTTAAAGAATCCTACTTAGGTTAGAAAAAAACATATATTTAGAAACCTCTTTACAGTAGTTTGTCTTAAGGTAAAACGACCTTCCTTAATTAATTCGGATTTTTCCTTGCACTAGCCAAATACAAAACCAACAGCATAACTAGACCCTCGGCTCAAAAGAATTGTTCATTAATCGAACACTCCTATATAACTTATGTACAATAAATGTGCATACACATCCTCTTCGGGCTATGAGAAGTAATTTTTTTCCCATGCCAGTGGTTCATCAATAGTGCTATTTTGAGGCATACATGATCTATCAACCTGTGCAACCAGAAACTATAAGTAGAAGTACACTTCTGGTTTCACTTCCCATGTTTGGACTAACTTGGCTGTACTAAGGTACGCCATTCAAAAGATAGAAAGTTAGTGCATAGCAAAAAATATTTATATGCTCTTACTAGCCAACAAATTTACATGAAGAGATTTATGCAAGTGATCACTCAATGAAGGAGGCAATACAAGATATCAAAATCAGAAACAGAAACCAAACTGAGAAAAAGACAAGAATCAGAGAACATTGAAAGCTATCACAAAATCTAACCAATATGCAAAAATCACCAACAAGCCAAACCCATTTTGACGGTTCTATACACCAGCAAAATAGAAATCTTATAAATTGTTCCATCAAGAAGGATATCATACCTTCATATTCTGGCCAAATTGCCTTTAGTATCATTGGATCTGGGAGCAGCAACTTCTTGCCTGTCAGATGAACAGAGAGGCATGACATGCGGTGAGATCTTCCTGAGGACATGGTTAGCAGTCTTGTCCCGAGTGTTGATATAAGTGAACCACCAGGAACCAAAGAACTCTATAGAGCTAGGATTAGTATCAAATGGAACAAATGAAAACTTCCTTTACAATTGGCAAAACCTTGATTCAGTTTCTTCGGTGTAATCTGCAGACTGAAAATCTTTTCTTCTAATTGGAAGTTTATAGGCTAATTGATGGAAGGGGACAGCCTGAGTCATACCAAACTGTCGAGCAAACGGAATTGGAGAATAATGGTCTACCCCATATTTGCACTTCGAAGATTCATCCAGAAGGATACTAAGAGAGGTCTCGAGCAATGAGATAACTGGCCCAAATGTCTTGTAGCTCTGGCTTATTAAGTTTTTGGAAGTTAGGATCAAGTGACTTCTTAAACCACACAGGCTCAAACTTCCTAGAAGAAAATGGGGTGAATTGGCTGGCAGTTTTAGATGAGCATTTATGAAAGAAGAGAAAGTATTCCTTGAACAATTTAGGTCTCAACACACCTTCAGCTGGGGGGTACCCATAGGTGGGTAAATTACGTTTATCCAAAGTCGCAGGTCGAAATTCTGGAAAGTAAACTGAGTCAGAACTGCAAGATCCAGAATGGACCTCTTTCCTAAAGAAACCTGCCCATAATGATTTCAGGGCATCCATGATATAAATTAGACAAGAGAAAGGGTGCCAAAGCAAGCTTTCTACCCGCAGCAAGAGCAAACGCCAGTTGTTTGCATTAGTTGATCGTGTTTAGAGATGAGTCACAAAACAGATGCTCGCTGAGCCATGTAAACAGAAAAGATATATGTTCTTTCTCTGTCACAACCGTTTCTACCTCTACACATTGAGAAATATATGGTCGATCCAGCCATACCAAGAATGGCACTGACTTCCTTTCCATGTGGCCTAAGTCCTGTCAAGGCAACAATATCTAGTATTGTTGGCCCCATCATACAAAATCTGAAGTGGAATGAGTATGTGGAGATTGACCAATAGAACAAGGCAGCATACAGAAGAATTTTGTCCACGAGAACATAATTTTTTGACAACTGAATGGAATCATATATATCAGCTGATTCCCAGACTTCCCCTTTGGCCTTCTCAACCTATCAATCCATCTTTTAGTTACAGAAGGCCATGAATACCGATACTTGCCTCCAAACCAATCAGGTCGGACAGAGTGTGGAAGTAGCTTCTCTCCTTCAGCTAATGGGTAAAGAGGAAAGAGCTCCGAAGGAAATGTAGTCTTAAAACATGAACCTAATATAGTGATCCAGGAATAGGAACAAATGTTTTGTCAACAATCAGCTCTTTGTTCACCTTTTGCATTTTTTTGGTCAAATTTTTCCTTGACTGGGAAACGTCAGTACGTAAGCTTGCAACTTTATCTTTTGCCATTTCTAGTTTTCTTCCGCTGGAGAAAGTTTAAGAAGAAAAAGATTGTAAACACCTCACAGAAAAACCTGCAGACAAAAATGCATACTTTGACTTCTTTCAACTATTAGAATTGTTAGCTTCTAGGCGAAAAACAACGAAACATGGGAAACATATTGTATGCTTCCAAAGAAGTTCACTTTTCTTGTCTGTTGCTCTACAACATTTGTATAATTCTGAAATTTTGTAGCAGATAAATGAATTCAACCCTGTTACCTCATTTCTTTAGGAATGTTCATCCATTTAGTTTTTGTTAAATGGTTATTCCACTGTCCCCAAATACATTAATGGAACAAATGAAGTCTTGTGTTGATTATCCACTAACAACAACAACAACATACCCACGATAATCCCACAAGTGGGTCTGGGGAGGTTGAGATTTACACAGACCTTACCCTTACTTTTGTGGGGTATAGACATTGTTTCCGATAGACCCTCGGCTCAACAGAAGTGAAATCAAAGCAAGATTGAAAGGAAAATAACAAGACTACTAGTGAAAATTGAAGAATAAGACTACTAATAACTAACTAAACTGACCCCTTACCTTTCCCACATAAAAGTATGACAACTCTCGGCTACTCACTACCCTTCTACCCGTTGTTTAAGCCTCGGGTAACAAATATCCAGTACATATCGGTGCATAGTAACTCGCCCTACTAATTCACCTAATTTTGTTAATCACTAGGTCACACCCTTAGATCAAAGTTCCCTCCTTTACAACAGGAAAAGGAGAAACAACAAGAATACATCTATAAAACTAATGCATTTGGCAATCTATACTACATTAATGAGAGAACCACTGAAGTATACTAAAGGGTGATACATAAATCATGCAAGCTCAATGTGAATTTCACCAACAAAAAATAATATCTTGAATCAACAACATACATTACAGGGCTGAGTTACCATTGATGAGGTAGAAGAAGCTTTTTTAGGGTTACCCCATAGCTGAAATTGCTTGTTCTTCACAACGACAGAGCTCTTTTTTCCTTTTTTCACAAGAGGGTTTTGCTTAGAAACCTTAATCAACTATAAAATCATAATGTAAATTTAATGGTATAATGTCAAAAAAACACAATTCATATATATTTTTGATTAATAATTAACAACTATTTATCAAAATATGATAGTTTGTGTGTATATTGTATACTCTCTTTTTAGGTGTCCAAGAAGATAATTACATTGAAAAGAAGATTTTTTAAAAAATAAATAAATTAATGATTAAAAAACAGTTACTTGAATTATATTATATTTTTACTTTTTACTTGAATTAACATCAATTATTTATCAAAACACATTACGAAGCTAATGAATCAATTCACATATAGACGATTATAGAGGAATTTTACGGCAAGTTTTTGTGTTTCTATAATTGCCTTAATTATACATCATGTATGCATGAGATGTATTTTTGTTATTTATATTTTTATGATTACGTTATCATGTATATTGGATTATTCTTTTGAAACGAAGGGAGTAAATGAAATAAAGTGAATGAGTACAATTTTCTATTTTATTGTTGTTTGTTTTTATTTACGCCTGGCAATTCTATTTATTTTGGTATTTTGTATTTATTATGCTCGTCTAACGAATGAATACAGATATAGTATCCGTTAGTAGAAAATATAAATATTGAATTGGCCTACACACTGTTGTTGATTGAGAAAACAATTTTTACCAACTCATCAATGTGTATTTTGATACAAAAAAAGAAGATAGTTTGAATAGGTAAAAATAACAATACACAGTTGAGATATGAAATTCGTTTAAAAGGTATTCTTTTTGTACACTTTTATTTGTCATAATTAGACTTGATAACATGACTATTTTACTTTACTATCCATAATTTTTTATATTTGTACTAGGTCTAAAAAATAATTTGTGGAATAAATATTCAAAACATAAATATATTATAAAATATAGGGAAAAGGGTCAAAAATGCCCTTAAACTATATGAAAGGAACAAAAAGGCCCTTGGAGTCATACTTTGGTCCAGAAATACCCTATAGTTACTAAATAGGTTAAAAATGTCCTCTTTCGAATAAGTATATTATTTTTTCTTTTTAAACACATTTTATTCTTAATTAAATTATTATATAAAAACCACTTGTTTTCTTTCTTTAAAATCACTTCAAAAAATAAAAATGTAGAAAATATTTTTTTCTTGTTAATCTCATCTTATCAATTAAAATAGAATAACTTCATGAACCCTTTCGATATATAATATATGTCATATATATAAGATCATAGTATATCCATCATTAATATATATTTATATAACGATAAAATATAATTATAATAAAATAAGAAATATTTTCATTTTAAATTTTTTCTTGAATTGAAGTAAGATAAACATTTGCTAATT
>JAJOOS010006320.1:0-13560 GCA_029582725.1 Solanum chiquidenum
ATTATACATGATTTTTAGAAGTATGCATGAATAAACATATTGTTATACGTAATTTTCATAACAAAGTGAATAAAGGAGAAGAATTGAAAATTTGAGAGAGAAAGAAATATACTATAAAAAGAATTCTAGAAAGAGAAAAATGAGACAAAAGAAGAAGAAGAACTCTATTTTAAAATGGTTAACAAATAAAAAGGAGAGATAAAATAAGAATGATAAAATAATCAAACGTGTTTAGAGAAAAATAAGGGGAACAAAAATATATTTTTTAAGAAAAATAAAAATAACTATTAAATGCCAAATAAATAAAACAAAGTCTTTTTCTTGCTAAAATCTTAAAAGTGGGCTATTTATTGCCAATTTAGTCTATAAGTTGTCATACTGTGCCATTTTGTCATTATTTGGTGGTCGGTTATACAATGTAAATTACCCATAAAGAAGCCCACCCATTTAACTAGACCCAAAACTAAACACCCGACCCGTTAGTTTTTACTTTCTTTTGAAAAGGGCGCCCAACAAAACTCATACAAAGAGCGTTTCCAATGAGCATTTGATCCTATAATTTTTCTCTTTACACTCATTTTCTGGAGAATTTTTTCAGCTAAAGAATTCTGGGTTTCGTTCGAATTTACTGTTAAAATGGATCTTCGTCCCAGAAAACGACAAATACAGTCTATTACTGGCTTCACACAAGCTGAGGTACCTTTCAATTCCTTTTATTGATTTTCAATTTTGTATAATGAAATCATGTTTTCAAAGTTTGGTCTTTGAAGGGTTGTTGAAAAATTGGATTAAGATGGTGTGTATATTTGTATGTGGAATGTGAATTAAGTTGATATATTTGATCTCTATTTTATTTTTTTATTTGTTTTCAAGTTTTGGCCTTTAGATAGGAAGGGAGGTGTGAAGGATACGGATTAGGATAGAAGGTTAGTAGGTAGAAATATGTTGCCTTGTTGTCTCTCCATATTAGTAGTTGTAATATTGCTCGTGTAGTTTCTTGTCCTTTGATTTTTGTTACTATATGTTGATTCCTTGTACCTTGATTATCGTATTGTTTTGTTGTATTTTCTGTTTTGTTACTATTTGCTGTTTGTTATTATTAGTTGTTGTTTCTTGTACTTCTGTTACTAGACTGTTTAGGACTGTTTTTTCTTGAGCCGATGGTCTGTTGTTAACAACTTCTCTACCTCTGAGGTAGTGGTATGCGTACACTCTACCCTTCCTATACCCGACTTTGTGGATTACACTGGGTATGGTGTTGTTGTAAGTTTTGTCCCTTTGGGGTCTTTGGAATTTGCTTTAAGATGGTAGATATTTGTATGTGGAATGTGAATTAAGTTGATATATTTCTTACCTATTTGATTTCTATTTTGATTTTCTAAATATTGTTTTTAAGTTTTGACCTTTTGGTGTCTTTGAAATTTGCTTTAAGATGGAGGATATTTGCTAAGTTGCTTGGACTCGGGTGCGGGTTTCTAATATGGGTGCGAATCTAGAGGTCGGATCCTCTATGATTTAAATTTTGAGATTCGGGGATACGGATCCATATATGGATACGGGTGCGGGCATTCGACTTAAAATAATTCAAATATCTATAAATAGAGTTATAAAACCTAAATAATGAGATATTATGTGGAAAACTTGAGGAGAAAATATTGATCAAGAGTAGAACCCTAGAAGGAGATAAAAGGAAAGGGAGTGACAATAGAAATTTATATATACAAGGTATCTCATTTCTTCAATTTCACCTTAGTTTTTGTTATTATTAAAGAAATCATTGAATCTGTCTAGAATTTCTTACTCGAATTTGGTCAAAGTACCCAAAACCGATTGACCAGATCGAGTACGGATCCCACACCCACGTCGTGTTGACACGGGTGCGGCACCGAAAGGCGAAAGTGAAGAGTCCGAGCAACTTAGGATATTTGTATGTGGAATGTGCATTAAGTTGATGTATTTATTAATTGTTCTTTTTTAAAAGATTTTTTCTAATGCTTACAAGTTTTGGCCTTAGGGGTTGTTGGAAATTGCATCAACATGATACATGTATTTGTAATAAAATGAGATATGCATTATCACTCTGGCTGTGTGCAAAGAATAGTTGGGTCTGCAGTAGGTTAAGGTTTCAGTGTGAAAATAGTCAAACTATGATGAATGATCTGTGAAGGGATACATAGTATTTATATAGGTGACTCCTACTTGTTTGGTATTGAGGTGTAGTTGATTGATTGATTTTGAAATATGCATTATGAACCCTTCCTACCAAGAGCTTAAATTTGTGCTTATTATAATCGGTCCCCCCCACCCCACCCCAAATACCCTTAGCTGCATTGCATCTAGTTACAGAGTGAATTTTGTTGTCAGTGTGCCCTTTCATTGTCCACATGGACCAGACTCATATGGTAGGCAGTAGTGGGATTTTTTTCTGCTACGTCGAAAGCTTGACGAGCTCATTGGGTCAAATATTGTTGGATTTTTCCATTGCATCACATTGCATAAAAGCTTAAGTTGTTATAGAGAGGATTTATTTATTTAACAAAAGAGGATCTACTTTGACGCTCAAATAGTTATATTCATGAGAGATAATAACTATAGCATACACAAGAAGGCTATCTTTGGTTCAACGGGTCAAGTGAGCTAGTTGGGTCTGAGTTGAACAGGTCAATACAAGCCGAGTTGATGAATGTTTGATGATCAGTCAGTCTAAAATTCAATTGGGTTGAGATGAATTATCTATTATTAACTCAACTTGATTAGCTTAATCTTGAACAAAAGAAATTGGTTGCACTTTATAACAAACTTAATACCCTAGAGTGCCAAATAGCTGGTCTAAGCCTTTTGTGCTTATCAAAAAGAGTTGAATCAATAAAATGTGATGATTCAATTCGTTCAAAATTATATTCAAATCAGATATTCATATATTGCATTGATTGACGAGACGCGTCGTGGAGTTAGTGATAGGTTATAAGTTTGGAGATAGTCCCTAGAGTTTAAAGGTTTTAAGTTAAGTAGGACTAAAACAGAGTACCTAAAGTTCAAGTTAAGTGATGTAACACGTGAGGCGTAGGTGGGAATGAAGATTGATGCACAAGTCATACCCAAGAGAGAAAATTTCAAGTATCTTACGTCCATAATCCAAGGAGATGGAGAGATTGAAGATGATGTCGCACATCATATTGGAGCAGGGTGGGTGAAATGGAGGCTTGCCTCCGAGGTACTGTGCGATAAGAACGTGTTGCCAAGGGTTAAAAGTAAGTTCTACAGAATGGTGATTAGATCAACATTGTTGTATGAGTTAGAGTGCTGGTGAGTCAAAAACGCCCACGCATAGAAGATGAAGGTAGTAGAGATGAGGATGCTCAGATGGATGTGTGGACATAAGTAGTAGATAAGGATTGAAGTTATACGAGGCAAGGTGGGAGTGACTTCCGTGGTAGACAAGATAAGGGAAGCATGTGAAAACTAAGATTATTTTCAAATTTCGGAATTTGGGGTATTCAAAAATTGCATAATATGATCTATGTATATGTTGTAAATATGAGATATGCATTGTCACTCTGCCTGTGTGGAAAGAATGGTTGGGGTTGCAGTAGGTTAAGGTTCAGTATAATAATAGTCAAAATATGATGACTGTTCTGTGGATGCAGAGAATTTATATTGGCGACTGATTTGTTTCCAATTTAGGTGTAATTGATTGATTTATCTTGGAATTGTCATTACGAACCCTTCCTACCAAGAGCTTAAATTTGTGCTTATTGAGATTGGTTCTCTTTTCCCCCAATACCCTTAGCTGGATTATATTTAGTTACAGAGTTGGAATTTGTTATCGTTGTGCTCTTTCATTGTCCACAGTGGATCTGAGACATGGCCGAAACTCACATGGGAGGCAGTAGTGGTTTTTTTTTTTCCTCAATGGGCAAAAGCCTGATGAGCTCATTGGGTTAAATATTGTTCAATTTTGTGAATCGCATCACATAAAAGTGTAAATTGTTAGAGGGGAATATTATTATTTCATTATTCATTTTTTTTTGCTCAAGTTCGTGAAACGCACCTTACACATGTTATTGATTCTCTTTATTTTTTTCCTAACCCAAGGATGGAGATATATCTTGTTGATATGTGACCGTTAGACTTAAACTTAGAACCACTATATGTTCTGAATCATCTTAAATCATATAAACCACGTAATATAAAAGTTTAAGCTGTTACAAAGGGTCTGCAACAATGCAGAAAGGATGAAAAGTTGAAAACAATTGGACGACAGTTATTGCAAAAGGTTAGCATGTCTCAACTCTTGGAATTGGTCAAACTAGTGGGTTTGGTTTAGTTTGCATTCTATATATCAGAGCTAGAGTGACTAGTGAATAAGGTTCTTGCTTTGAATGGAGCTCAGTTCCTCTTATCCCAGTCCGAGTATTTGAATGACATAGTAATACTGGCTGTTAATATACTATTGAAGCTATATCCTATGAAATTATATCTTCTCTGCATAATTTTGTAGAAATGGTAGTCTTAGTGTTTTATTTTAAAAGATCTTTATCATGTTTCATTGTGATTGTGCATTCCATCACCACTGCCAGCCTTATCGTTTTTCCCTCGCCATGATTGAGCTGTGGTGAATGGTGATCACACCTGCTTGCTTCTCTGAGTATGCGGATGTAGGAGTAATTCATCCTTTCTAGCATTGAATAATTCTCGAGTTGCTTCTTTTGGGAACTCATGCATTAGCTCATAGTTGTCTTGGTTTGGGTGGTCTTTGAGCAATTGTCTGGCAAACCCTGTTTGCTGGATACTGAGTATTGGTATCTTGATTCATGATATTGCAAGGGTGGTGGAATTCCAAAAAGAAAAGAGAAAAATGCTCTACATCAAAATGATGAAGAGAAGTAGAAAAGAGCTTCTTGAACTATACTGGGATCATTCTCAGATTCAGAAACTCTGGCTCTTACAAAATAGTTATTTCGTTTGTATCTTATTTTGTTGATCTGTGAGACTGGTTAGAATTTTCTCTTTGAGGAAAGATCTGTTTGAGTTTTTTGCACATTCCCAATTTGCTACAGTTTAGTTGAAGATCGCATTACATAATGAAGTCAATCCACAAACAAATATATTGGAATTGTCAACTCTAGTTTCAGTTATTTTCTTGTGACTCGCAATTTTTCATCGCCTTCACAACTCTTTCATTCAAGCAGGTAGAGAAAATGGAGAACTTACTAATTGAATCAAGAGAACAAGTTTGTGACTCAGAAGTCTGCAAGAAATTGGCAAAGACGTTCACGTGAGTTTGCACTTTGGACAAAGTAACAATTCTTTTTAATATAAACCAAACCGATCTGTACATGCATGATCTTTAATTCATTGTCTTGTGTTTCTAGGCGCTCTAAAGGACGTGCTGGGAAACCAATTGCTAAGTGGACTGAGGTCAGTGCTTCAACAACCTTCCTCTAGGACCTGAACTTCTAGCTTGAAGTTTCACATGACATGAACTATTGTACTTGATTAGGTCCAAGCTTGGTTCCAGAATAGGTTGGTATGCTATCCGTCAAAGGATAATTCAGCTGAGGCCAACCAAAAACTGCCTGATTATACAGAAGGATGCACTTTGAATAAAGCAAATGAAAGCACTCATATTCCAAAAGGTCTTTTGCAATATATCTTCTCTATGTTCTTGACATCTGAATGGTTATATGAGACTGATGTGGCTGATTACAGCATTGTTCTGTTACTTCATTACTGGCCCATTAACAGTGAAAGTTAAAAAAGTACTAATGTTTAAATTCGAGAAGATTGGCTGGTGAACTGATTACAACAGCTGCTTTCTCTGGAGAAATTTATTTTTGATCAAGTAAGTGTAATTCATTCATAAACATGGCCAAACTGGCCGTATACAAGTGGTATACCACAAGGTGAAAAATCTACAAAAGGACACGATTCTCTACAAACTCCGCCCAATCATCTATACCACAAGGAACTTTTTGTGCACACCAAAAGAAAATAAGGAACCGGGGACTACTTCTCAACCAAAAGAAACTTGGCTCTACTCCTTTAAAGCTCTCCTATCTCTCTCCAAACAATCCACATTAATCCAAGTGGAACATAATTCCAGATCCTCCATCTTCTCCTCCTTCTCCCACTCTTCCAACTAAGCATCAGATCTCTCACAGTTTTTGGTATCACCCACGGATGCCAATCCACCTAAACATATCCCATCATAACCTTATGGTTAGCCCTCCGCTCACCTCCTTACACATGTAACACCAACATGCACAAACAACCTTTCGCTTTCTAAAGTTTTACGCTGTCAAAATCACCCTTATAGCAGCTCGCCAACTGAAAAGGTACACCTTCCTCGGTAGTCGGCACCTTACGGATCCATATTGCATTACATGGAAAAACATGTCCCTCCCTAACCAAAAGTTTTTCATAATATGAATTTTCGCAGTGAACACTCCATTAATCCCTGAGCCCCACCACCAAGCATCAGGATTATCCACCAGATTGGTTTGTCTATGTAGTAAGGCAAACAATCTTTGAAAATTAGTCACTTCCCAATCGATAAATAACCTTTCTAAACCTTCAAATCCCAAAAAGTTTCTCCACCATGATTCCCCCTAATATGTTGAATCGTCAAGTCTTTTTGGCCAGATATTTTGCACTACCTCTAAAAGCCATCTTTCAAAAGTGTGTCCCTGTACCACCCATGTCCCTAAAAATTAACTCTCCTTCTGTCTCCAACCTTGAATGAGATATTTTCCAAAAAACAACCCTATCCCTTCAAGATATTCTTCCACACACCACCACCGTAAGGCAAAGTGATATCTCTAGTTCTCCACCCCCTTCCAAGATCCCTTATTTATCAACAATCACCCCCCTCCACAAAGCTTGTACCTCCCCCCAAACCTCCAAAGTCATTTGCCCATTAAAAACTCTATTAAAGACCATTAAATCTTTAATTCCATGTGACAATCTTCCACCGCACCAAGTGAAATTTCTTTAATCTATCCACCACATCCCATAGGGAATTACTCTAATCTTTTCCAACTTCTTAGTAACAAAAGTTGGAGCATGAAACAAGGACATGTAATACGGGAGGAATGCTTGATAATGTGCTCTTAATAAGCACTTCCTTCCTGCTTTTGGACAAATATCTTTTGTGCCACCTTGCTAGTCTCTTTTCAACCCTCTGAACAACCAGGTTCCACACCGTATGATCCTTATTCTCTGCACCTAACGGTACTTCAAGATAGGTAGTTGGGAGAGCCCCAATCCTACAATTTAAAACTTGAGCAAGCAATCCAATGTCATCCACCTCCCCAACAGAAGTCATCTGACACTTCCTCAAATTAATTTTAAAGGCCTGACACCACCTGAAACCTAGAAAGGACTTGACCTAAATAGTCCAGGGGTCTCAACTGCATCACCAAAAAGCAAGTTATCATCCGCAAACAACAAATGAGACACCAATATTGTCCCTGCACCCCAAGTGTTGCATCAAAGCCCTTCAAGTAGCTCCCCACATCCTGCTCAAAGCTTCCATAACTAGAATAAACAACACCGGTGATAGAGGATCCTCTTGTTTCAAACCCCTCGAACTCCCATAAAATTCACACGGGCTAACATTCACCACCACAGAAAATCTCACCGAAGAAATGCAAAAATAAATACATTTTCTCCACCTCTCCCCAAATCTCATTTGAAGCAGAATATAGAAATTAAACATTTGCACCTTTAGATGAGAGCCTTGGAGCAACGTATAGTTGTCCGTGTGACGATGTGATCTATGGGTCACAAATTCAAGCCGTGAAATTACGAAGGGATGCTGCCCTTTCCTAGACCCTACATGAAAGCGGGATTCTTTGTGCACCGGGCTACCCTTAGCACCTCTTGATGCCTTTGTGGAATATTCACTATTTCAAAAAGAAAAAGTTATTGTCTTGGTGTCTATAAATTTGCTGGGGAGATAAGATTATATTAATAATCCTTGGCTCCCATTGAGGAATTAATTGTTGAATAGTCCCACATCACTAGGATGTGGTATATTTGGTTTTGGCGATCCTCACCTCATGAGCTAGCATTTAAGGTTATGTTAGATCTGTAGTTCATTCTTGTCATGGTACTAGTGCGAGACTCATCTCTTGGTTTACCCAATGTTGGCCCCCGTACTATGTTGTCCACGCTCTAGTTGGCAGGCATAGGCAAGAAAGGGTTTTGAGTTGTCCCACATCGGTGGGATGTGATATTCTGGTTTCCTTATATAGTCTTGGGATGTGGTATTTTGGCTCCTTATAAACAGTCTTGAGAAATCTTCACCTCATGAGCTAGCTTCTTGGGTTGAGTTAGGCCCAATGTTCATTTCGTACAAGTTAAATTGGTTTCCAGGTATTCAAAAGGTCAGTTATGTTTAAGTGTTAAGTGAGAAAACGTCCGTCACAGCAATGCATTTGTTTGACATCATGCAGTTATCCTGCACTATTTATTGAATTAAACTATTCATTACTACTTAATGTTGTGCAAACTGCATTCAGCAATGTTATGTCCCCCGAGAGTGTCTATTGGTGGACTACTAGTCCACTGATTTGCCTATCATTAAATCCTCAACGATACATTATCCTCAAGGCATTTATCTCCAAGTTCATATCTACTCTAAATTTGAAAATAATATCCGAAACACATAGGACGACTCCAATAATTTAAGTTTACAGAGAAATTTTTCATCTGACTGTTGTTGGGCCAATTGAAAGCTTAATATCCACTTAAAGTTACATCCAACTGACATAGAATGAGATGCAGTGATAGAGAAATCATGTTGAGGTTATCTGGTACTTCATGGAGAAAGTAAGTAGTCGCTGAGATATGGAATCGCCTAGCCCTTTCTTTTTCTTAATTCTATTTTCTACTGTAGATAGTTGCAACTATCTTCATGCTGAATAGTTGCTTCTCCTTCCTCTAAAGTTAAGAGTTGCATTTCTTTTTGGTATCAGAAATGTACAAATATAGTCCTGACAAACTTTTCGCAGGCCAGAAAGATCCAGCGCTGTCAGACTTGGAATTTGAGGCTAGGTCTTCAAAAGATGGGGCATGGTAAGATTTCATTAGTAAGCAAGAAGGTTTTGGTCTTTCAGTCATTTTTTTTTTTAACAGACTAAAATTATTTACTGGCTACACTACAAATTTCAGCATTTTCTTCTAGATGCATAAATCAGATTTATCAGCATTTTGCGTTAGATACGTTGTCAGCTGTATTGGTGTTAACTTTGAGATGCATATTCTTGTGATCTTGTTTATATTTTCCTGTCGTTGAACCACTACTTTTGATGCATTTAAACTTATGCCAGTGCTTCTATTTGTTTGTGAAGCCCATAGCTCAAGAGGTTCCATAAAATGATGTTAGTTGCTTGAATATGACATCTGTGTCATCAACATTATCTTATTTTTATATCTTTTCTTTTCGGAAAGTTGTATCTGGTTTCTCTTTCGGTCCTTTCCATTTTGATGGATGGTCAATGACTGCTGGTTGGAGAATGTCTTTATGGTAACTTGTTTTGAAATTTGAGCAATATTAGACCCCATCCGTGTAAAAATGGAGAACCAGAAAAACTCTCAACTTCTTCTGTGTGGTTAGTGAGTTCAAGTGTTCAATTGGTTCAATAAGTAACATTGTTCAAAATATTTTCAATAAGTCTAAAGGGTTCATGTTAGGGTTCATGTTGAGAAGGACTAAGACAAAGTATTTGAAGTGTAAGTTTAGTGATGTAATTCATGAGGCAGATGTGGAGGTGAGGATTGATACTCTAGTCGCCCCTAAGAGAGGAAGTTTCAAGTATCTCGAGTCAATAATCCAAGAAATTGGAGAGATCAATGACGATGTTATACATCGAATGGAGCGGGGTGGATGAAATGGAGGTCCGTATCCAGTATCTTGGGTGATAATAATGTGCCACCAAAACTTAAAGGTATGTTTATAGAGTGGTTGTTAGATCATCTATGTTCGAATGTTGTGGAATGTTGGCCGGTCAAGAACTCGCAAGTACAAAAGATGAAAGTAATGGAAATGAGGATGTTGAGATAGATGTGTGGCATACTAGGAGAGATATGATTAGGAACAAAGATATTTGGGACAAGGTTGGAGTGGCCCCTATGGTGGACAAGATGAGGGAAGCGAGACTGAGGTGTTTCGGACATGTGAAGAGAATAAGCACAGATGCTCCAGTGAGGAGGTGTGTGAAGTTAGCTATGGTGGGTTTGAGGAGAGGTAAAAGTAGACCGAAGAAGTATTGGATAGAGGTGATTAGACATGACATGATATATGTTATGGTCTCGTGTAATGAATCTAGTCATGGGACACTGCAAGACAAATCAGAGTTAATGTAGAGTGAACTAGGAGTCTGAAATGAGGTTTTCTTTTTCGACCTATGGTGCTGGTTTGTTGAGAGAACCTGCAATCTCGAGTTAAAGTACTCAAGAATGGGATAATTTTTTGCTTAAATTTCCTGCAATAAACTGACTTTTAAATACAGTACTTACAAGATAAATACCCCTAGAAACTAGGACATAACTTCCTAACGTTAGTGGAATGAGAAACTACAAACTAATACAAAGAAATAACTACTACTAGAATGAGAAAGTACAAATAACTAGTAGAAAGAAATAAGTACTGCAAGTGACTACTTTCTCCTATGTGCTTCCTGAATGTTTGGAACTGGTGAGAGGTCCTTAGAGCAATGACTATATGCTTCTTCAATCATCTTTGCTTAGTTTAAACAAAACAATCACAGCTTGTTTGTCAAGGAGGGTTGTTTTTTCCCCAAAATTGTATGACACTTCAATTTACATATTCCTCGTGGTGTTATGAAGTCAAAAGATTAGTACTTTCTGGCGACGTGATTAATAGTGTTTTCTTCTGGATTTTACAGGTACGACATTGATACATTTATCGCTCACCGGTTTCTCAACTCTGAAGAACCTGTAAGCCATTGAACTTGGCCAATTTTATTTATTTTAGAACTAACACCATATAACCCAACAAGACATTGTGGGATAGGCCAAAGTCCAAACTATTTTTAATAAATATTTAGCAAAGAGCTAAAGTAGCTCCTAATCATATTTCTCATATGAAATTCGTTATGTAAGCATAACTAATACAATTGTACTTCTTCTAAGAAAATGTAATGTATTGCAGGAGGCTCTTGTGAGATTTGTGGGCTTTGGGTTAGGGGAGGATGAATGGGTAAATGTAAGGAAGGCAGTCCGTGAGCGTTCCGTTGCTCTTGAGAATTCAGAATGTAACAAAGTACAGGTTGGGGATATTATTTTGTGCTTCCAGGTACTTCTTTATTCAAAGTTCTTTTCACAATGTTACCGAAAATAAAAAGTTGAAAATTTTGTTTCAAATTCATGATTGCCACGAACAAAGGATTCTCTTTAGAGGATTGGTTGGGGTGTTGATAGATAGGTAGTACAAATAAGATCATAAAACAAGTACAAATGTATTTTCTCTCCTCATTGCCTCAGGCCCTGGCATATATTAGTCTGTCACAGTGCGCATAACTTCTTATTTTATGTTCTTTTCATTTTTGTCTCAACTAGGAGGGAAAGGACGAGGAAAAATATCTCGAAGCTCAAGTTATAGAGATCCAAAAGAAATTGCATGATATAAGGGGCTGCAGATGTCTCTTTGTGATTCGATACACTGGTGATGACACTGAGGTAGGTATTGGTTACATTAACGAGTTAACATTTTGGAGATGGACTAAACTTACCAGATTTCACTTCTACTTGCTCAGGAAACAATTCGTTTGAGGCGAATGTGTGTTCGACCAAGCATATTAGGGCGTCCTTGATACAGTTTGAACTTTGAATATAGTAAGACGTCGTCAGCATATGCTGCTCAAATGTTCAATCATAGAAATGTCTCCAATGAATAAGAAATAAGTCAGATGATCGTATTATCTTACTCTATTGAGATAGCCGATTCAAACTTGTTTGGGACCAAGGCATAGTTGTTGTACTCTTATTTTATAGATGCAAAAGAAATTTGTGAATTGTTGCCCTGGCGTATAGACTATTAAATAGGAGTACATTTATTTTAGCTTTTTCTTGCCAACTATGTCACTGATTGCCATAGTGGTGGAAACTATTGTTATGTCAACTTCCTTTAGACTTTATGGGTTAGAAATTGTTGTGTTAAAGAAAAGATTAAACTATACTTTTTTTATGGGAAAGCTACACTAGTTGGACCTATTAGGCTAAGTAATTATCCAAATTGGACTCAATCCAATATATTTACCCTGATTGGACTCATGGTCCAAACTATTTGCCCGACTGCTCTCTTGTTATATTCATTGAATCACTGCTTTTTCATCCTTATTATCATTAGAGTATATATATACTCTAGCAGTATCTGATGGTAGTGAACAGTCTTTTCACTAAAACATTGCTTGTTCCTATTTGATGCCATCAGAGCATATATATACTCTAATGGTATGAAGGAGTAACTTTCTCTAAAGCACTGTTTCTTCTAGTATATATAATTTGATGGTATCAAACAATAAACGTGCATTGGTAGTTAAAAACATGAAATATGAAAGTAAAGGGGTATCTGTTGATAAATAATTTCCTCTTTTGAAGTACGAGGGTTCTGTACCCTTTTTTAGAATTTTCCATATGGGCTTGTCCAAAAAAAAAAAGTCTAAATTACCAATATCATGGATGCATAAATTGCAGAAATGACCATTAGGATATATTTTGATGTGATAGGTTGTAGTGACTATTATCTAAATAAGTTGTTAAACATGTATGAAATTAGCAAGCAATTGACACACAAAGATGTATGGATGTATTTTGTTTCCAGTCATAAATAGATGTTACCACTCCCAATATTTCAAAACTGAAGAAATGTTGTTCCAAAAATAAACTTACAAACATGTTTTTATTGCTACTCCTATTAAGGACAATATATCAATTTTCTTGTTCCCGGTCCAGTTTCTTTGCATCGATTTAACAGATTAACAATCACTATTAATGCCACCATCATCAATTTTGGTAACTGCATACATAGTGGCAAAAAGGTTCCAATTTAATTCAAATATATTTCACAATTGAGGTCATCTATAGTTAAGCAGACACTTAGTTGTTGGTCAGTTTAAAGTTTCGATATGGGTATAATGCAGCACAGCGACTGGTTCAACACCAGAAAAGGCAAATAGACACCAAGCTTGGCTCCTGGAAGTACCATGTAGTACCAGTGTGATGCAAAGCACACCTGCTCTCCATTGTGCAGGTGTTCATCAACAATGAAAGCTACTGAACTTCATATCGGGTAGAGAAAAGAGGACTAAGCCTTTAAATTGCTTGTTTTATTAGCGTAGGTGTTCAAAACTGCAAAGCTTCAGACTTGATTCACCGCTGGAAGATCTCACATCATTGATATAACTCACTTATAAAGCCACAAGAAGGCAAAATCAACATCAACAGAAAATTTGTAAGTTGAAGGCCACCTGCAGAAAGAATGAACACCTTGAGGAAATGCCACACCACACTGTTACAGCAATTTTGCACAAC
>JAJOOS010006322.1:0-14210 GCA_029582725.1 Solanum chiquidenum
CACTTCAGTTTGCTATGATTTTGTTTTTCTTTATGTAGTAATTTAAATTTATTGATCTAAATAAAGCTAATGAGTGTAAAAGTTTCAAATAATCAAATCTGGATTAATTTGGTAGTACTAAACAATATCTCAACTCACTTCTTTAATTCCTTCTCCAAATATCTATATATACATAACAATCTTGATAGCTTGACTGCATGCACAACACAATTAAGCATATACTCTTATATCGTTTTTGCATTTCTTGCTAAAAAAATAGTCAACTCGAAGAAAATCAAGTTTTCGCCTTGGTAGTTATGTTACTCCTTAACATTGCAATGGTAGTATTTTCTTCATTTAGTCACTTCAGTTTACTATGATTTTGTTTTTCTTTATGTAGTAATTTAAATTTATTGATCTAAATAAAGCTAATGAGTGTAAAAGTTTCAAATAATCAAATTTGGATCAATTTGGTAGTACTAAACAATATCTCAACTCACTTTTTCTAATTCCTTCTCCAAATATTTATATATACATAACAATCTTGATAGGTTGAATGCATGCACAACACAATAATTAAGCATAAACTCTTTCATCATTTTTTGCATTTCTTCCTAAAAAATGAGTCAACTCGAAGAAAATCAAGTTTTCACCTTTTTGCGTTTATTCAATTTTCGTAACGTAAATTTTCTGACTATCGTTATGTTTTTACTATCTATATTACAATGCGGAGGATGTCAATCTGTGTCGGGAAACTATAACACTATAATGGCTGCTCTATCCGCGTGTCCGAATAATAGTATTGCACAATACTATATTCTAATCAAACAAGTAATCTACGAAGAATATGTCCAAATCGACTCATGGAAAACGAACATTGTTTTCATTGGAGAAGGAATGGACAAAACAATAATATTGGGAAATAAGAGCTATGGTGGTGGAATAGGATCGTACTATACTGCTACCGTGGGTAAGTTGATGAGATATATAACTCAAACTAACCATAGAAATATATGTTATTAGTCTTGCTAAGTTTACGTATTATATATATTAATATCATTGATCTGACTATTGTTTGTTTGTTTCCTTTTAAGGGGTGGATGGACAACGTAGCTATGTACTTTGGTCGGCCGTGGGGAAATTTTTCACGTACCATAATTATGCAGAGTTACATAGATATGTTGATAAATCTAAGAGGGTGGATAGAATTTGAAGGAAGGCCCATAGTTCAACCATACTATTTGGAGTACCAGAATAAAGGAGATGTGTGAAGTGGGCATCAGCTACTAATGATTCCAGGATCGTATCAAATTTCACCGTTAGAAATTTCATAAACGGTGACAAATGGGTTCCCTCCACAGTTCCACATTACTTAGATCTCCTGTAGATATAATTAGTATTTAACTTAATTAACTGTTTGCATGATTTTTCTCTACCTTGCTTAATTAATTTCTGAATGGATTTTAAATTTTTTAACAAAAATATATATGGAATGTCCAGTTGGTATTTAATTGTTACGCATAATGTCTTATAGTTTCTGAAATTATCTTTTCTAATTTAAAGTATTTATGATTTTAGATTGATTTAATGAAGTAGTAAGGAATGAGATTGTTTAGTCCTTCAACAATTTTTTCAAAACAAAGGCTTGATTAAATTGTCTTACTGAGACAAATCATGGTTCATTTGCTTAGTTAGAAAATGATTCAATAAGTTTGTATCAATTTAGATATTATTCTTTACATCTTAGCCAATTTTTATGTAGGAGCTTTTTTCAACATTTTAAGCATTTTAAGTTTGTATGATTTTTGTAAAAACTATAAGTTATAGTATTGCAGTGTGAAGTTCTATATTGGAACAATTATTTTTTCTAATTTAAGTTATTGTGTCATAATTGAACTTTGTTACCTAATATTACAGAGTTTACCTGAAAAAAAGGAGTAACAGTGTCATTTAATAATGTTATCATTTTGTGAATAAATTTTTTAGTGTGAGTCTGTGTGATTAGGTGTTTTAACTTTCAAGTTGAAGTCTAAGTTTGACTTTAGTCAACATTATGAGTAAACGAGCTCGAATGAGAATTTTGGCAGCGTAGTTAGCTCCAGAATATTGAGCCTAGTTTAGAACGACCCTTCATATAGGTCACGAGGCTTTCGAGCTAATTCGATGGCCCTTTGTGGTATTTGGCTTAAACAAAAATTGGGCGTGGGACCCACTTTTCATCACGACGACTTTGGATGGAAATTTTGATGATTCTGTTGAGTCTGGAATACCAATTTTGATGGGGTAGCATACTTCGTTTGCGTGCGCACGGATTCCGAACGAGTTCAGGGCACCCCGCTGAAGTTTTAGGGCCTTAGACCTTTTGCTGTCAACTGAGGCATGGCCGCATTGGCGCACCCATGGTCACATTCGCGGACATCAGGCGCATTCGTGTGCAGGCATCGCGTTCGCGAATGACACCTGGCACACACATTCACACGGTCTCCTCGCGTTCGCACCTGTCAACCGTCAGGCCTATTTAAGGCTGGTTGCGACCACCCTGAGTTATAATTTTAGAATTGCAATTTCTTCCTTGTTTTAACTCTGGTTTTGGTGATTTGAAGTGATTCACGCTCGTAATTGTCGGGTTCTACGTGGTGCAGTTGTTGGATTGTGTCGGTGACACTTTGTTCGAGGTGAATATTTCTGGTAAGCTATTTCCCCTTCTCTTGGAGATGAGTTTTCGTTGTGTTAGATGATTTTTGAGCCTCTAATTTTGTTCAATTTTGGGACATAAGCTCAAGGCATAAATTAGAACCTTTTGACATAATTAATTTCAGAATTTTTTGGCAGAGATTCCGATTCCTGTTTGACTCAAAAAATTGATTCATCTCTATTTTGGGTGATTTTGGTGTGTGAACAAAATTATTGACGTCGTGATCCTATTTTTGATAGTGTGGCAGCATTCAGAGGTCGTTCGGAAGGGAAAAGCTCCAGCATTGTGATTTGGAGTGTGTGCGATCGTCCTACAGGTATGCTACAACTTCCTTTCTAATTAGATTGAGCATGAATGTGTAAATTCATGATGATGAGTGTGAATTGAGGGTGTATACCTAAATCATGGTTGATTAATACTGTTTTGATGGTATTACCATGCTGGTAGGGGGTTGTATGTGTGTTGTAGCATGCTATGTGATTTACTTGTTTTGGAGCATGATTTGGCCTTAGTCTAGGATATACTAGTATTGCCTTAGACCCATGCACCTTATGACTATGGTATGTATCAGACGTCATTTGGATGGACTAGGTCCTTGTAGACTGGAATAACAGACTTGGGTCTGATAGTATTAGCCTTAGCTGAGGCATTTGCGCTGCTTGTTAGACTTTTTATATCCTCTCCCTATTTTTGCGGCTCCAATGCATTACCGAATGTGATATGCTTTCTCGAGATAGGAGTGCTTTCAGTTTGGAGCCTTTTATGATATCATTGAGGGTGGACGTCGATCCACGATGGCTTGGAGCCTACTTGAGATCCTCTTCGGAGTCAATACGCCCCAGACACTCTTGCTAGCTGGGCGGCTGACGCCCCTGGGAGTGTGTTGGGTAGTTGGGCGGTATGGATATCTGAGAACCTCTATGAGTTGACACGCTCCCAAGGCACTCTTTCTAGTTGGGCGGTTGATTCCCCTAGGAGTGTATTGTGTGGCTGGGAGGCCTGAGTTGATAGTCACTCTTGCTAGCTGGGTTGGGAGTTGACTGATTGAGTTGATAGTGACTCTTGCTAGCTGGACTGGGAGTTGACTCATTGAGTAGATTGTCACTCTTGCTAGCTGGGATGAGAATTGACTGGTTCTTGGTTACTTGGGTTGGGAGCCAACTGACGTCCTGAATTCGAATGTGGATTACTCTTCTATCTTGTAGACTTAACTATTATGTGTACCTGTCGAGCTTATGGGGGCCCATTCTGGTTTTATTTAAACCTGCGCATGAGTGTACCTTCTGGGCTTATGGGGGTCCAATTAGGTTTAGTTTAGTTGTACCTAGATTTACTTTCGGTATGCTCGTGTGCCTTCTTTTCATATCCACTTTGGCCTCTGGTTGTGTCTAGATTCTATCTTTTCTGATTGTCTTTACCTTTCTTGCTCGATCGGCCTATGATGCCTACTGAGTACCTTGTTTTGGTACTTATGATACACTCCGCATTTTCTCGTGATGCAGGTCCTAGTCCAGCTATCAACAGTGATCGTTCGTGCCGTCTTTTTCAGCTTGGGGATATCGGACACTAGGGTGAGCACTTGGCTTTCTGGATCAGCCTGTCTCTCTCCTGTACATATGTTAGCTTGTCTTTTGCCTTTGAGACGACTTGTTGTGGTCCACTTTTGAGACTTGTATTTATTCTTGTTGATAAGTTCAACATTTTCAAAAAATATTCAGTTTATTAAGAATATAAAATAAATATTACTATTCAGTCCATCCATAATTTAATTTAAATTCTAAAAACTTTGATCTTTTTGTAGATATCTTAAATTTTTTATTGTTTGCGAGGTTTGATTTCTAGGACAAATAATTACTTTTAATTTGAAAAATAAATAAATTCTAGAAAAGTTATTTTCAAAATTAATTCTAACACTAATTAATTTTCTACAAAGCCAAAGTTCTCATTTTTGGATTTATCCGTATTTTTGTTGCATAAAGAGAAATAATATCACATTTTTCATAATATGCACATCAACGTAAACTTAAATTGTGAAAGGAATATACAAAAGAAAAGAATGTCCCAATAGTATGTGTTCTGAGTTGGCTCTTAATTCCAAAAATAAATGGATCGGATTAAATAAGAATTAAAAGAAACTGATATGAGCGAACTAAATGTAAACATGAAGAGAAGAGTAAAATATGGGGGGGGGGGGAGTACTTAGTTAGACTCGAACACGCAAACGTATGCCCACCTTGCAAATCTTGAACATCTTTTATCACTAAACCAAGCTTGTGGGGTTATGTTGAAGGAGTTCAACACACACACGTGTGTATATATATATAAATGGATCAGTATCCCCAAATTATGATCATTGTAACACCCCATAAAGTTTTTGAGCAAAGACTCGAACCATCTTTCGTAGTGAGTAAGTTTTTTCGAGGAATTTAAAATTTCTTAAGTGTTAAGGTCACTATATGTAGCACCTTGAGTTCCAAAAAGAACTAAATTGGAAATAGAAAAATCTGAAATTTTGCAAGTTATGCTTAAGTTATGAGTTTTGGGTCAACTTCAAACGACCATAACTCTTAGTACAAGATGAATTAGGTTGGCTACAAAATAGATAATGAAAGTTCTTTGAATTATCTTTCCAACTCCATTGAGTTTGCTAAGTTTCGAGGTCGGATGAGTGAGATATTCCCTTTTGAAGTCAAGCTATTCAGTTAAGGAAAGTTACCCGAAAATAGTAAGGGGTATTTTGGCCTTTTTCTTATCCAAATAGATTTAATTCGTTTTTAGTAAGGTTTTAAGGGTCTAATCTGTTTAGGTTCAGTTTTATAATCCTAATATACGCCTAGGGTTTTAGTTGAGAGTTCAAGAAGAGAAAAGAAGAGAAAAGAGAAGAGGATCAAAGCGTTCGTTCAAGAAATTCAAGATTTCGCCAAGAACCTAGTTATTTCAGGTATGTAAACTTCCATAGTGTTGGGTTTGTTCACCCACACGCCAATCATGTTAATTTCAGCGTTAAATTTGTTCTAGAAAGTTGAAGATTTAATGTTCTTGATATGTGTTCTGGAATTTACTTTCGTTCTTGAATTGGGCTGAGATTTAGGAGTTCTTGAGATTATTGCGTCAATTTATAGAGTTGTTTTGAGTTAGATTCTAGTGTACATGTGCTGGGTATTTGAATCTAAAGAGAAGTTCAGCAAAAGAATCGAATTTAGGCGAATTAGGGTTAGAAAATAAAGAAGGAAAAAGTCGGGCGAATCTGGCAACCCAATCCGTGTCGCGGACCTACCTCCCCATTTCACAAATTTTTTCTTTGCGGCGTGGAACGTTCACGGACCATTTAGCCTCAAAATTTATTTCGTGACCAAATATGTAAATGCATCTCCGCATCGCGGACTTACTCCCAGACAGTGATTTCTTGATCATTTCTCATGTTTAACTATCTAAAAACACTCCTAAACATCAAGATATCTTTCCTACCACAAATCATAGCCTTGAATTCATAATTCACATTCAAAGTAGAGTTAAGAGTCAAGTTTTGAGAATTCTTTCGAACATTCTAAGAAAGTCCCTGTGATTCCTTTTTTGGAGTTTTCTACAACTTCTGGTAACTTGTTTCAAGACTCGAACAAGTGAGTATGAGAGTGAGGAGAATGTACTCATGACTCTAATTTTTCATCACGATATCCTCCATATCATGCACCATAACTCTTGAATTCATAATTCTAATTCAAGAGAGAGTAAGAGTAGAGTTCAAGGAAGCTTTTGAGTTCAATTGTGAGTCCTTTGAGATCCATCATCGATTTGAGTTAAGTTTTGAGTAAGTAAGTATGAGAATGAGAAGATTCGTATACATGAGTTCCTTATTTATATTTTGACCCTTGAATCGAGTCGTTCATGCCCATAACTTCCGCATGAACTCCATCAGTTGAGTACCTTTGAGAGGAGTAGTATCTTCAAGTTCTAAGTCTTGAGTATTGAGTTCGTAATACCCTTTGAGATTATATTTCTAATCATGGGACTATTACATGTTACCCATGAAGTCCTTGATTTGCATTGTTCATGGCCATAATTCCACGTGAACCCTACAATTCGAACAATATTGAGATGAGAAGTATCTTTGAGTCCTTGAGTTGAATAGTTCATGCTCATAATTCCGCATGAACCCTCTGAGTTGAGCATTCTTGAAATGAGTAGTATCATTGAAGTTCTTGAGTTCCAAGTATTGAGTTCTATCTATGGTTATTGAAAACCTTGAATTGAGTCGTTCATGTCCATAATTCGGCATGAACATTATTTTGAGAAGTCTTTTACAAACATTTTAACTTTGTTTTAAGACTTAAGCTTTGAGTTGAGTAAAGAGTAAGAGTAAAGTTTATTTTCTTCAAATGATATATGGGAACTAAGTATTCCCAAGAGTAAATGTTTTCACATTTAAAAGAGAAGGAAACTGTAACATCTCGCACCTAGAAACGACTAGAAAGAGTTAAAAATCTGAAAATATTGATTTTTGGAAAGATTAAGGAAATCTGGAAATTGTCCAAGTTAAGAAAGTGAGTTTTGGCCATTTTCAAACGGCCATAACTCCTATCTCAGTAGGAGTTAGGAGCAGATCTTGATATGGTTGGAAATCCCTTGGAGAGATCTTTCCAAAAACGCTGAGATTGCACGATTTTGACATCGTATGAGTGAGATATGATTTTCGGAAGTTGGGCTGTTGGATTGAGGAAAGTCCCAATCCGGAATTAAGGAAGGGCAAAGTAGTCTTTTTTCTAATTAATTTCCTAATTCATTTTAGGAATTTATTTGGGGTAAAATCTTATTTTGGTCAGATTAGAATAATTAAATTCACGCTTAGGTCTTGGAGAAAAGAGAAAGGAAGAAAGAACGGGAGAAGAAAGCAAGAATTCGCCAAGATCATCCAAGCTTGCGAGTGGAATTCGTCGGGGGTGATCCCTATTAAGGTATGTGAGATCTTTTCATGTTGGGGTAGTTCACCCACACACCAACTTGTTTCAATCCATTTTGTTTTGAGTTGTTTACATGTTGAAGAAGTGAGGTTCTTGAAGAACAAATTGTAGAATTCTTGTTGGCTGAGTTGTTGATGCTTGGGGGTGAATTGATTCATGTTTCCGGGTTTTTTTCCAAGTTATATTGGTTGTATATTGAGGGTACTAATGACCCTACGTGTTTGGGGGAATAACTAGGGAAGATTGGGGGGTTTAGAGATGAAAAACGAAAGAGAAAAGTCGGTGAGTTCTGGGCAAGGGCTTGGGGCGTCGCGCCTGCCAGAGCACCAAAAAAACTTCTCTGAAGTTTGGCCTCTGGCGTGTCGCTCCAGCCAGAGCGCCAGCCAGACCTCTCTGAAGTTTGAGGGCTGGTGCCCCGCGCCTCTCAAAGCGCCAGGGACGCCAGTTCTCCCCATTCGTTCCCCACCTTTTAGTACTTGTTCCTAAGCGATGTACCTATGTTTCCTAGTCGATTCCAATACTCTAAAGTACATCTAAACATCATGAAATCATTCATATAATGAGATCATGAACCTTGAATCCATAATTCAATTCAAGGAAAGTTAGGATCAAAGTCAAAGAAGTTAAGAGTCAAGTCTAGAAGTTAA
This sequence comes from Solanum chiquidenum, assembly GCA_029582725.1. Classification (NCBI taxonomy): domain Eukaryota; kingdom Viridiplantae; phylum Streptophyta; class Magnoliopsida; order Solanales; family Solanaceae; genus Solanum; species Solanum chiquidenum. Next base: position 8,280 of record JAJOOS010006322.1, read on the forward strand.
GAAGCAAATCAAAGCAAAGTTTCTTAAAGTTTTCAAGAGTCTTTATTAAACGTTTTAACTTCATTTTAAGGCTCAGGTTTCAAGTAAAGTAAAGAGTAAATAGTTGAGTTCATTTATCAAAAGTTATTAGGGAACTAAGTATTCCCAAAGAAGTTTATAAATGTTTTCACATTTGAGCAAGAAAGGAACTATGATTTCCAAAAGAGCCTTTGAGCTAGTTTTCAGTAAAGGGAACATCGATTCCAAGAGAGCCTTTCGGATAATCTTTGAGCAATTATCTCAAACTAAAGAAAGAGGTGTTTAAAACACATATGAGCTAAAGTATATTTTGGGAGTAGTATTGAGCACCGAATTGGGGACACGAGTTCATATTAACTCAACTTTCCATAAGAACCATGTAGCCATCATGGGATTTAACGGGTCATACTTTTTAGATGATCAAGTAAGTTAAGCTAGTGGATCCACTAAGTTAAGTAAGGTCCTATATCACGGCAAGGTATAGGATGGTCCTTGGGCAATGTGAGGTAAAACGTTGTACCATCACTAGGGCTCATAGTGGTGGTTGTCGGTTAAAGAATCTCCCACTAAAGTTATATTACTTTTATATTTAAGAAACGTTGAGTTTGTTATTGCTTTATCTTTAACGAACTAAGTTGCTTACATTAGTTTACAAGCTTTATATATATATTGCATGTGTCTTATTGCTTTATATTGAGTTCAGTTGTTCACGAGTTAAACAGAGCCAATGTAAGTGTTCCTTTGTACTCCTTTCAAGCTTAAATTGTTGTTTAGCATTCCAACTCGCATACTCGTACATTCAATGTACTAATGCCAGTTGGCCTGCATCTTATTATGATGCAGACGCAGGTAACCAGGATCAGCATCCAGCGCGCCATTGATCTAGTCGAGCACTCCAGAGTCAGTGGTGAGCCTCCTTGCATTCCGGAGGACTCTTTTATTTGCTTTCCTAGTTTTTCTTTATTAGGATGTTGTGGGGTCTGTCCCAACATCCATCTCAGTATTATAGAGGCTTCATAGACAGTCAGACAGTTAGTATTGAGTCTCTCATCTATGTATTTGTAGATACTTTGTTTTGAGACATAAGTTGCCATTTTGGCTAAGATGTTATCATTTAAACTATTGCATTGAGTTTATTCTTATGAGTTAAGTCTTCCGCTGAGTTAAGTAAGCCAAACCAAGGGTCCACTTGGGGCCAACGATGGTCTCCGAGTGCCGGCCACATCCAGGGTGTAGGCTTGGGGCGTGGCAGAAACTGAGATTTCCAAAAGAGTTTTGAGTAGTTGAGTAACATCTCTTTTTAGAGAAAGATTTTGAGTAATTATCTCAAACCATAGAAAGAGATTTGTTTTTTTTACATACGAGCTGAGTATTTTGGGAGTAGTATTGAGCACCGATATGGGGACGAGTTTGAGTTCAGATAATTCAAAGTCTCCATAAACCAAGTAGTCATCATGGGTAGAAAGGATCATACTTTTTAGATGAATCCTTAGTGCTTTTTAGCATAGACTAGTGGATCCACTTAGTTAAGACGTTCTATATGACAGTTCTGATAGCGTGGGCAAGACGTTGTATCATCAATTGTATTTTTACATACATATTGAGTATTATTGTATTTTTTCAATACATTGAGTTGCTATCCACAATTTTACAGTTTTCCATATATATTGCATCTTTTACTATGGCTTTAACGTTGAGTATCATGAGTTGAGTCTTTCGAGTTGAAAATTCTGAATTGAGAACATTATTACTGAGACGAGTATCTTATCCTTAAGTACTTCTGAGTTGAGTAAGTTTGAGTAAGTTTTGAGTATCCTTGAGTATTGCTTGAGTTGAGTAAATTTGAGAAGAGGTAAGTATGTTTACTTTTTATCAAATTCAAGCTTATGTTATGCTTTAGAATTCCCCTTACATGCTCGTACATTCTACGTATTGAACCATTTGGTGTGCATCCTTTCATGATGCAGATTCAGGTATTCGGGATCATCAACATAAGTTTCGTTGATACCACATGGAGTTCAAGTTAGCTATGGTGAGCCTCCTTGCTTCCAAAGGATTTTATTTACTTTTCAGTTTGGTCAGGATGTCATGGGTCTTGTCCCGACTTCCATCTTTGTCATTTAGAGGCTTCATAGATAAATAGTAGAGTTTGAGAAGTCTGTTTCATTTATCTTGTTAAATGTTTTAAAGACTTAAGTTGCCTATTTTATGGCGAGTTGAATATATTATTTTATTTAGAGTTTTTCATTTGAGTTAAAGCTTTGTATTTCAGTTTCAATGAATTTTATTCTGTTTTAAGCTTTTGTATGCTTGAGTTAATCTTCCGCTTGTAGTCAGCCATGATGAGGGTTCGCTTGGGGACCAACAATGGTTCTCGAGTGCCGGCCACATCCAGGGTGTAGGCTCGGGTCGTGACAAACTTGGTATTCGAGCGCCGTGTTCAAGTGTCCTAGGGTGTCTATAAAGCTGTGTCAAGTAGGATCTTATTTATGGTTGTGAGGGCCCCACTTCTATAAATAAGTGACTACAAACATTTAAGAAAAGTTTTCCTTCATTCATATTCCTAATCGTGCAATAGAGCTATGTCGTAGAGATTTATCCATACTCGTGCATTTCTCATATTCATTCAACTACCCATCATACTAGAGGTGGTTGAATAGAAAAGTCAGTCATTTATCGATGAGTTGTTCTTAGCAAGAGTCTTGAGGAAGTAATGAGACTCTAGTGGGGCTTGAGAGGAGCCCATGAGTGAGTTAAGTGTTGAGTTTCAAAGGAATGCACTCATGTTCATATGAATCGTGCGTTTGAGCTAAAAATGAGTTGTACTCTCTTTTCTAAGCCTTGTTTCAGTTGAGATCTTTATGTGGAAGTATGTTTAGAGCTTGAGTAGTATTATCATCCAAAAATCTAGCATTAGTTACGAGATCAAGAGCAGTAGTAGTGAAAGGGTTCATAGTTAGAGGAAAGTATGTAGAGGTTTAGTAATCTAAGTAAGGGATATGGTGTTTTGACAAGCCATGTTACTATAGTCATGCACCAAGTAAGTTAGTAATGAGGAGTTTTCCCTTATGGGTAGACTAAGAAGTGATGATTGTGAAGATTCTATCATAAGAAGTAAAGTGTGTTGTAGCTAGAAATGAGCTTGTGATGAAGTGTCATTGTGTAGGTAATGACCAAGTGCAAGTGTTGAATAGAAGAGCATGAGTATTCATAAAGTGATAGATCTAAGCTAGGCTTGTGATTTGTTTGAGAGGTTCATGATGTTCAGAAGGTTATAAAACTGATCAAATAATGAGGTATAACATAGTAGGCAAGAAATTGTATTGATATTATGGTTTATTAATAAACATTAAGCTTGAATTTGAGATAAGCGTTAGTTTTGGGATTTGATCTGGTAGACTTGACATAGAGTAGGTGAGAAATTGAGATGTTAGCTGCACCAAATAGGAGTGGTACAAGTGAGAGACCCTAACCTTTAGATAACAATAGTGAAGTGTGGCTAAGTCACAAGAGTAACAAGAGCATTAAGAGGTCTACCTAGAGGGTATGTAATCAGAAGAGGTTAAGAGAAACACCTTTGAAAGAGGTCTTAGTACCTGCTTATGGAGAGTTCAGTAGTCATGAGATAAGCTTCTCCCGAGTGTTAAAGTAAAAGAAGATGTACACTTGTTAGAGATGATGGAATAGGTCCATAGCTTTCAAGTGTCAGCTTTAGACCTAAGGGGGAGATGACAAGATGAGAAATCAAGTCAAGTGTTTGAGAGTAAGATAGTAATGAATTCCAGAGAGTATGGGAGATATGTTTTAAGAAGTCCTGTTAGAAATGGATTTTTTAGAAGTACTAGCTTGAATGTGGTGTTGTTAAACATTAAGTGGTTCTTGATATGAGCCCAATGTGGTGGTAAAGAGTAATGATCTTGGGATGAGATTCCCTATAGAGAGGTATATAACCTGAACCTAAGGATTTGAGTTAAGCTTGAATATAGTGAGAGTGTACCACTAGACTCATACCTTAGTAAGAGTAACCCCATTCCATACCAAATTCTATAGCATCTCTCTATTCAAAAGAACTAGAAAGAGTTAGATTTAGAAAGAGTCATTTTTGGAAAGAATGAAAAATTTGGAAAATGGATTATGTTATGTATGGTTTTTAGTCAACTTCAAATGATCATAACTCCTAGCTCAGGATGATTTAGGTGTGTTTATAGATATCGTAGAAAATATCTTGGAATAATCTTTCCAACACCTTCGAGTTTGCGCGATTCCGAGTTTGTATGAGTGAGATATGCCCATTTGAAGTTGGGTTGTTCAATTAAGCAAAGTCTAATCCGGGTTTCAAAAGGGCATTATGGTCTTTTCCATGCCCCATGAATTAATTTCGTTTTTTTGGTAATTACTTAGGGGTCTAAACTGAACTTGGTCAGTTTACGCTTTTGAAAATTAAGTTAGGGTTTTGAGAGAAGAGAAAGGAATAGTAGAAAAGAGGAGAAGGAGCAAGAATAGTCAAGTTCTTCAAGAATCGCTTGTGGATTTCATCAAGGGGTGATCCCTATGAGGTATGTGAGACATTCATAGAGTTGGGTTCGTTCACCCACGCGCCAAGCATGTTTAGCTTAGCGAAATTCATTTTAAAAAGGTTGAAAGTTTGATGTTCTTGATATGTATTGTTGAATTTGATGTCGTTCTTGAATTGGGCAGATATAGAGAAGTTTCTGAGATCTTTACGTCGAGTTTAGAGTTGTTTTGAGTTAGGTTCTTCGGTACAAATGCTGCGTATTTGAATCTAAGGAGAATTAAGAAAAATAGTCGAGTTTAGGCAAATTGGGACTGGAAAATGAAGAAGGAAAAAGTCAGGCGAATCTGGGCAGTAGGGCTGCATCAAGGACCTGCTCCTCAGATTTGAGGAAAAGATCTTCGCATCGTGGAGCAGCCACAGACCTTTTTGCCTCAAAAGTTATTTTCACTACCAAAAATTTAAATACATCTCCGATTCGCGGAATAGTTTCCAGACAGTGAATTCTTGATCTTTTCTCATGTTTAACTATCTAAAAACACTCCTAAACATCATGAGATCGTTCCTATCACAAATCACAATCCTGAATCCATAATTCAATTCAAGGAAAGTTAACAGTCAAAGTCAAATGAAGTTACGAGTCAAGTCAAGTTGAGTTCAAAGAGTTTTCCAAAAGTCTTTTACAAATGTTTTAAATTTGTTTTAAGACTTAAGTTTTGAGCTGAGTAAAGAGTAAATATTGAAGTCATTTTTCTTCAAAAGAGTATATCGGAACTATGTATTCCCAAAGTCTTTAAACATCATGCTAGCATTGAGGATTTCATACATAACCTTCATATCACAGCTTCATAAACATATGCATCATAATCATCAATTCACTTCACATCTATTGCCTTCAAGGCCATGATCTCAACATGCATAGATAGACAAGAAGTGAACACCTCCACCATAAGTGGATCAAACCATACAATATCAATTCCCGTACTATAGAGTAGAAGTTAGGTCAACTTACCAATCCTCCAAGCCATGATCACCATGGATCAATCCTCAACAATTCGTAATCAATTGACATAGATAGAAATAGGAATCAACAATGTAATTCAATAACATAAACATAATCTAAGTACAATTCTATAAACAAAGGGATCAACCCATAACTTTGCCCATAAGGCCATAATTCTCAAATCATCAATATACCAATAATTCGACATGAATAAGTATATATAAGCATAGAAAACATCAATAAAATATAATATAAACATAATTTCACCAATAGAAATCATATTCACAAAGACCCACATCCTAGGCCAATTTTAGAGAATTAGGGGATCATGGGTTCTTCAAGAATTCCTTTGAAAATTGTCTTAAAAACCTTAATTCCACATCAATTCATCAATAGA
>JAJOOS010006323.1:0-12022 GCA_029582725.1 Solanum chiquidenum
ATCATTTGCCAGATGTACACATGCCACGATTGATGCGTGCAGGCCTTGGCCGATGTCGCCTGCGTTGGCCCATGCGCGCAGGCCACGACCGATGTCGCCCAGCCGATATTCACACGCCACGACTGATACGTGCAAGCCTTAGCTAATGTTGTATGTCGTTGGCCGACGTCGTTTTCCAGATGTGCACATGCCACGTCCGAGGAGTGCATGTTTTGGCTAAAGCCGCCTGCCGTTGGACGACGCCGATGTCGCCAAACCGATGCGCACACGCCACGACTGATGTGTGCAGTCCGTGGCTGATGCCGCCTGCCATTGGCTGACGTTGTTTGCCTGTTTCGCACATGCCACGTCAGATGCATGCAGGCCTTGGCTGATTCTCCCTGCCGTTGGTCGACGTCGCATGGCCGAAGCACGTAAGCCACGGTCGATACGTGCAGTCCTTGGCCTATGTCGCCTGCCGTTGGCCGATGTGCACATGCCACGGCTGATGCATCCATGCCTTGACTTATGGTGCTTGCCGTTGGCCAACGTCGTTTTCTTGATGCACACACGCCACAGTTGATGCAAGCTAGCCTTGGCGATGTCGCCTGTCATTGGCCGATGCGCGCAGGCCTCGGCCGCTGACTCCCGGCCGATGCGCACACGCGACGGCTGATGCGTGCAGGTCTTGGCTGATGATGTATGTCGTCGGCCGACGTCGTTTGCCAGATGCGCACAAGTCACGTCCGATGCATGCATGCCTTGGCTGATGCAGCCTGCCGTTAGCCGACGCCGCTTGCTCGACGCCCACATGCCACGTCCGATGCGTGGCCCACTTGGGGAACTTTATTTCGTTGCGCATATTCTTACTTTAAGGAGTAGGCACTGTTTGACCCAATTATGCACGTTCTAAGGTACAAACACATATTAACTTTCACAAATAACTTTTATATACATAAAAATATTGTTTTCAACATATTTTTAAATTTTTATTTTTTCGGTAAATCCCATAAATGAGTAATTAATTAATAAAAAATAGGAAAAAATTGATAAAAATATAAAATTAACGCCAAAAATTCATAAATAAATATAGAAACGTTAAATTAAACTATTTCAGAAAAAAAATTAATTTTTCTTATTTTGTTAAATCTCGAAAATGAGTAAATACTTAATTATAAATAGGAAAAATATGAAAAAATATATATAAAATTTAACGCCAAAAATTCAAAAATAAATAGAGTAACCTTAAATTCTACAACTTCAATAAAAAAATTTAATTTTTTTTGGTAAATCCCAAAATTGAGTAATTAATTAATAAAAACCATGAAAAAATTGAAATGATATAAAATTAACTGCAAAAATTCACAAATAAATATAGAAACCTTAAATTCAATAATTTCAATTTTCTTTTTTAATTTTTACTATTTTCGATACATCCCAAAAATGAGTAATAAATTAGAAAAATATAGAAAATATATGAAAAAATATAAAATTAATACCAAATATTCACGAATAAATATAGAAACCTTAAATTCAACAATTTCATTAAAAGAATTATTTTTAATTTTTTCGGCGAATCCCAAAAATGACTAATTAATTAATAATAAATAGGAAAAATATAAAATTTAATGCCAACAATTCACAAATAAATATAGTAACCTTAAATTCAATAATTTCATAAATTTAATTTTGAAAATGTGACTTAAAAAATAAAAAACGATAAAAATAAACTAAAAAAATGAATAAAGGTGGGAAAAAATATGAAAATGCTCGAAAACACTTCTAAACATGTGAAACTACTAATGATAGAGTACATATTTGTACAAATAAAAGATGTTTCAATATCGTACGAACCATAAACGTAATGAAGATTAGTACGAATGAACCACGTGAGGTGGAAACGTTGAGAATCGATGATCGAAAATAGATGAATATGTTGTTATGCATGAAGGGTATTTCACACTCTTTTGATTTTTGTACGGCATGGACATATGCATGTTGTCGACTAGACCTCGACCAATGTCGTCACGTGCGACGTCGCTCGCCTAAAAATTGCAAGCCACATACGATGCATATAGGCCACGTTCGACGTCGGCAGACCGATGTGTGCAGGGGACGGACGATGATGGCAGGCTACGTCTGACGTCGGCTGACCAATATGTGCAGTCCACAGACGATGCTGGTAAGCCACGTTGGACGTCAGCTGACCAATGTGTGCAGGCCACGGACGATACTGGCAGGCCACGTTCGACGTCGGGTGACCAATGTGTGCAGGCTAGGGATGATAGTGCAAGCCCACGTCCGACGTCGACTGACCGTTGTGTGCCGGCCAAGGCCACATCTGACGTTGGTTGACCAAGCTGTGCACGCCACGGAATATGCGGCCAGGCCACGTCCGACGTCAGTAGACCGATGTGTGCAGGTTCCGGATGATTCTGGCAGGCCATGTCCAACATCGGCTGACCGATGTGTTCAGGTCATGATCGATACGGCCAGGCCACATCCGACGTCGGCAGACCGATGAGTGCAGGTTACGGACGATGTTGGCAAGCCACGTTCGACGTCAACCGACCAATGTGTATAGGCCACAAACGATAGTGGCATCCCACGTCCGACGTTGGCTGACCGTTATGTGCAGTCCTAAGGCGAAGTGTGCAGACCACGTTTGATGCGGCCAGGTCATGTCATACGTCAACAGATCGATGTGTGCGGGCTACGGATGATGTTTGCAAGACACGTCCGACGTAGGCTGATCGATGTGTGTAGGCCACGAACGAGGCGACCAGGCAACGTCCGACATCGGCAAACAGATGAGTGCAGGCTATGGACGGTGCTGGCAGGACACATCCGATGTCGGCTGACCAATATGTGCAGGTCACAGACGATAGTGGCAGCCCACGTTCGACGTCGACTGACGTTGTCAGCAGCCCAAAGGCTATGTGGGCAGACCACGTTCGATGTCGGGTGACCGTTGTGTGCAGACAAAGGGAGATGTAGGCAGGCCACGCCCGACATTGGCTGACCGATGTGTACAGGCCAAGGGTGATGCAGGAAGACAACGCCCGACAATGACTAAGCGATCTGCACAAGCCACGGTCGATGTGGGCAGTCCACGGCCGACGTCAACAGAGAGATGTGCATAGACCACGACCAATGCGGGCAGTCCACGACAAATGTCGCCTGGCCGATAACACCTATCGTTGGCTGATGTCACTTGCCCGAAGCACACATGCCATGTCAGATGCGTGTAAAAATTGTCTAATGCAGCCCGTCATTGGCTTACGCCGATATCGCCCAGTCGATGCGCTCACACCAGGGCTGATGCGTGCAGGCCTTGGCTGCTGGTGCCTGCCACTGGTCGACGTCGCTTGCTAGATGCGCACATGCCACATCAGATGCGTCCAGGCCTTTGTTGATGCCGCCTGCCGTTAGCTGACTCCGATGTCTCCTAGCCGATGCGCACACGCCACGACTAATGCGTGCAGGCCTTGGCTGATGTCGCCTGCTATTGGGCGACATCGTTTTGCCGATGCGCACATGCCACGTCAGATGCGTGCAATCTTTGGTTGAGGTTGCATGCCGTTGGCCGACGTAGCATGGTCGATGTGTGCAGGCGGCAACCTGTGTCGCCGAGACAATACGCACAGGCCATGGTTGAAATGCACAGGCTTTGGCCATTGTCGCCTGCCTTTGGCTGATGTGTGCAGGCCGCAGCCGACACGACTGATGCGTCTAGGCCTTGGCTGATGGTGCATGTCGTTGGCCGACATCGTTTGCCAGATGTATACATGCCACGATTGATGCTGGCAGGCCTTGGCCGATGTCGCCTGCCGTTGGCCCATGCGCGCAGGCCACGACCGATGTCGCCCAACCGATATTCACACGTCACGACTGATACGTGCAGGCGTTAGCTAATATTGCATGTTGTTGGCCAACGTCGTTTTCCAAATGTGCACATGCCACGTCCGATGAATGTAGGTTTTGGCTAAAGCCGCCTGCCGTTGGATGACGCCGATGTCTCTAAACCGATGCGCACACGTCACGACTGATGTGTGCAGGCCGTGGCTGATGTCGCTTGCCGTTGGCCGACGTCGCTTTCCTCTTTCGTACATGCCACGTCAGATGCGTGCAGGCCTTGGCTGATTCTCCCTGCCGTTGGTCGACGTCGTCTGGCCGAAGCGCGTAAGCCACGGTCGATGTAGCCCAGTCGATGCGCACACGCCACGGTTGATACGTGCAGTCCTTGGCCTATGTCGCCTGCCATTGGCCTATGTGCACATGCCACGGCTGATGCATCCATGCTTTGACTTACGGTGCTTGCCGTTGGCCAACGTCGTTTTCTTGATGTGCACACGCCACGGTTGATGCATGCTTGCCTTGGCGATGTCACCTGTCATTGGCCGATGCGCGTAGGCCACGGCCGCTGACTCCCGGCCGATGCGCACACGCGACGGCTGATGCATGCAGGTCTTGGCTGATGTTGTATGTCGTTGGCCGACGTCGTTTGCCAGATGCGCACAAGCCACGTCCGATGCATGCAGGCCTTGGCTGATGCAGCCTGCCGTTAGCCGACGCCGCTTGCCCGATGCCCACATGCCACGTCTGATGCGTGGCCCACTTGGAGCACTTGATTTCGTTGCGCATATTCTTACTTTAAGGAGTAGGCATTGTTTGACCCAATTATGCACGTTCTAAGGTACAAACACATATTAACTTTCACAAATAACTTGTATATACATAAAAATATTGTTTTCAACATTTTTTAAATTTTTATTTTTTTCGGTAAAATCCAAAGATGAGTAATTAATTAATAAAAAATAGGAAAACTTTGATAAAAATATAAAATTAACGCGAAAAATTCATAAATAAATATAGAAACGTTAAACTAAACTATTTCATAAAAAAATTTAATTTTTCTTATTTTGTCAAATCTCAAAAATGAGTAATTACTTAATTATAAATAGGAAAAATATGAAAAAATATATATAAAATTTAACGCCAAAAATTCAAAAATAAATAGAGTAACCTTAAATTCTACAACTTCAATAAAAAAATATTTAATTTTTTTTGGTAAATCCCAAAATTGAGTAATTAATTAATAAAAACCATGAAAAAATTGAAATGATTTAAAATTAACTGCAAAAATTCATAATTAAATATAGGAACCTTAAATTCAATAATTTCAATTTTTTTTAAATTTTTACTATTTTCGATACATCCTGAAAATGAGTAATAAATTAAAAAAATATAGAAAAAATATGAAAAAAATATAAAATTAATGCCAAATATTCACGAATAAATATAGAAACCTTAAATTCAACAATTTCATTAAAAGAATTATTTTTAATTTTTTCGGCATATCCCAAAATTGAGTAATTAATTAATAATAAATAAGAAAAATATAAAATTTACGCCAAAAATTCACAAATAAATATAGTAACCTTAAATTCAACAATTTTAACAATTTTTTCCAGTAAATCCCAAAAATGAGTAATAAATAATAAAAAATAGGAAAAATATGGGAAAAAAATTAACGCCAACAATTTACAAAGAAATATAGTAACCTTAAATTCAATAATTTCATAAATTTAATTTTTAAAATGTGACTTAAAAAATAAAAAATGATAAAAATAAACTAAAAAATGAATAAAGGTCAGAAAAAATATGAAAATGCTCGAAAACACTTCTAAACATGTGAAACTAATGATAGAGTACATATTTGTACAAATAAAAGATGTTTCAATATCGTACGAACCATAAATGTAATGAAGATTAGTACGAATGAACCACATGAGGTGGAAACGTTGAGAATCGATAATGGAAAATATATGAATATGTTGTTAAGCATGAAGGGTGTTTCACACTCTTTTGATTTTTGTACGGCATGGACATATGCATGTTGTCGACTAGACCTCGACCAATGTCGACGCGTGCGACGTCGCTAACCTTAAAATTGCAAGCCACATACGATGCATAAAGGCCACGTTCGACGTCGGCAGATCGATGTCTGCAGGGGACAGATGATGCTGGCAGGCCACGTCTGACGTTGGCTGACCAATATGTGCAGTCCACAAACGATGCTGGTAAGCCACGTTGGACGTCGGCTGACCAACGTGTGCAGGACACGGAAGATACTGGCAGGTCACGTTGGACATCGGCTGACCGATGTGTGCAGGCCACGGACGATAGTTGCAACCTACGTCTGACGTCGGCTAAACATTGTGTGCAAGCCAAGTGCGATGCGGGCAGGCCACATATTACTTCGATTGACCAACTTTTGCAGGCCACGGAAGATGCGGCCAGGCAACGTTCTACGTCGGAAGGCCGATGTGTGCAGGCTACGGATTATTTTGGCAGGCCCTGTCCAACGTCGGCTGAGAGATGTATGCAGGACATGATCGATAAGGGAAGGCCACATCCGACGTCGGCAGAACGATGTGTGCAGACTACGGACGACGATGGCAGGACACGTTCGACATCGGTTGACTGATGTGTGCAGGCCACAGATGATAGTGGGGTCCTACGTCCAACTTCGACTGACCGTTGTGTGCAGACCTAAGGCGATGCCGGAAAGCCACGTCCAACATCGGCTGACCAAGTTGTGTAGGCCACGGACGAAACGGCCAGGCCATGTGATACGTCATCATATCGATGTGTGCAGACCATAACTGATGCACACACTCCACTGCTGATGCGTCCAGGCCTTGGTTGATGAAGCCTGTCGTTGGGAGACATCGCTAGCCCGAAGCGCACAGGCCATGTCAAATGCGTGAAAAAATTAACTGATGAAGCCAGTCGTTGGCTGACGCCGATGTCACCTAGTCGATGTGCACACGCCACGACTGATGCATGCAGGCCATGGCTGATGCCGCTTGCCGTTGGCCAACGTCGTTTTCTGGATGCGCACATGTTACGTCAGATGCGTGCAAGCCTTGGGTGATGCTTCCTGTCGTTGGCCGAAGTCACATGGCCTATGCTTACAGGCCACGACCGATGTCGCCCAGCCGATGTCGCCCAGCCGATGCGCACACCCCATGATTGATGAGCGCAGTACTTCGCCGTTGTCGCCTGCAGTTGGTCGATGCGCGCAGGCCACTACCGACACGACTTATGCGTATAGGTGTTGGCTGATGGGGCATGTCATTTGCCGTCGTTTGCCAAATGAACACATGCCACGATTGATGCGTGCAGGCCTTAGCCGTTGTCTCCTGCCATTGGCCGATGCGCGCAGGCCATGGCCGGTGAAGCCCAGCTGATGCGCACAGGTCACGGCTGATGCGTGCATGCCTTACCTAATGTTGCAAACCGTTGGCCGACGTCGTTTTCCAGATGCTCATATGCCAAGTACGATGCATGCAGGCCTTGGATGATGCCCCCTGCCGTTGGACGACGCCGATGTCGCCCAGCCGATGCGCACACGCCACGGCTGATGCTTGCATGCCATGGATGATGTCGCTTGCCGTTGGCCGACGTCGTTTGCCTGATACGCACATGCCACGTCAGATGTGTGCAGGTCTTGGCTGATGCTGCCTGTCGTTGGTAGACGTCGGATGGCCAAAGCGCGCAGGACACTGTCGATGTCTCCCAGCCGATGCGCACCCGCCACGGTTTATGCATGCATGCCTTGGCCGATGTCGCCTACCGTTGGCCGATGCGTGCAGGCCACAACCGATACCCACTCACCACGGCTGATGCGTCTAGGCCTTTGCTAATAGAGCATGTCATTGGCCAACGTCGTTTTCCCGATGCGCACACGCCACGGTTGATGCATGCAGGCCTTGGCGATGTCGCCTGTCGTTGACCGATTCTCGCAGGCCACAGATGGTGACGCCTGGCCGATGCGCATACGCCACTGTTAATGAGTGCAGACCTTGGCTGATGTTGCATGCCGTTGGCCGACATCGTTTGCCATATGCGCACTTGCCACGTCTCTTGCGTGCTGGCCTTGGCTAATGCAGCTTGCCATAGGCCGACGCCGCTTGCCCGATGCCCACATGCCACGTCCGATGCATGGCCTACTTGGAGCTCTTGATTGCGTTGCGCGAATTATGACTTTGAGGAGTAGGCATCGTTTGGCCCAAATATGCACGTTCTAAGGTACAAACACATATTAACTTTCACAAATAACTTTTGAATATAAAAAAACACAGTTTTCAACATTTTTTTAAAAGTTTACTTTTTTCGGTAAATCCCAAAAAATGAGTAATTAATTAATAAAAAATAGGAAAAATTTGATAAAAATATAAAATTAACGTGAAAAATTCATAATTAAATATAGAAACCTTAAATTTAATAATTTCATAAATTTTAATTTTTAAAATGTGACGTAAAAAATATAAAATGGTAAAAATAAATTAAAAGAATGAATAAAAGTCAGAAAAATATGAAAATGCTCGAAAACACTTCTGAACATGTAAAAATAATGATAGAGTACATATTTGTACAAATAAAAGATGTTTCAATATCGTACGAACAATAAACATAATGAAGATTAGTACTATTGAACCATGTGAGGCGGAAAAGTTGAGAATCGATAATTGAAAATAGATGAATGTTGTTATGCATGAAGGGTGTTTCACACTCTTTTGATTTTTGTACGGCATGGACATCTGTATGTTGTCGACTAGACCTCGACCAATGTCGCCACGTGCAACATCGCTCGTCTAAAAATTGCAAGCCACATAAGATGCATGCAGGCCACGGCCGACGGCAGACAGATGTGTGCAGGTGACAGACGATGCTGGCAGGCCACGTATGACTTCGGCTGACCAATGTGTGCAGGGCACGGACGATGTTGGCAATCCACATCCGACGTCGGCTGAACGATGTGTGCAGGCCACAGACGATGCAGGCAGGCCACGTTCGACGTCGGGTGACCAATATGTGCAGGCTAGGGATGATAGTGGAAGCCCACGTCCGACGTCTACTGACCGTTGTTTGCCGGCCAAGGCCACATCTGACGTCGGCTGACCAAGCTGTGCACGCCACGGAAGATACGGCCAGGCCACGTCCGACGTCAGTAGACCGATGTGTGCAGGCTACGGATGATTATGGCAGATCATGTCCAACATCGGCTGACCGATGTGTGCAGGCCATGATCGATACGACCAGGCCACATCCGACATCGGCAGACCGATGAGTGCAGGTTACGGACGATGTTGGCAGGCCACGTCCGACGTCAGCCGACCAATGTATACAGGCCACAAACGATAGTGGCATCCCACGTCCGACGTTGGCTGACTGTTATGTGCAGTCCTAAGGCGAAGTGTGCAGTCCACGGATGATGCGGCCAGGTCAAGTCAGACGT
The DNA here is from genome assembly GCA_029582725.1 of Solanum chiquidenum. NCBI lineage: Eukaryota > Viridiplantae > Streptophyta > Magnoliopsida > Solanales > Solanaceae > Solanum > Solanum chiquidenum. The sequence goes on from JAJOOS010006323.1 coordinate 9,287, forward strand.
CAACAGATCAATGTGTGCGGGCTACGAACGATGCTGGCAGGATACGTCCGACGTCGGCTGATGGATGTGTGCAGGCCACGAACAAGGCGGCCAGGCAACGTCCGACTTTGGGAAACAGATGAGTGCAGGCTATGGATGGTGCTGGCAGCACACATCCAACGTCGGATGACCAATATTTGCAGTCCACAGACGATGCTGGTAAGCCACGTTGGACGTCGGCTGACCAATGTGTGCAGACCACGGAAGATACTGGCAGGCCACGTTGGACGTTGGCTGACCGATGTGTGCAGGCCACGGACGATAGTTGCAATCTACGTCCGACGTCGGCTAACCGTTGTGTGCAGGCCAAGTGCGATGCGGGCAGGCCATATATTACTTCGATTGACCAAGTTTTGCAGGCCATAGAAGATGCGGCCAGGCAACTTTCGACATCGGAAGGCCGATGTGTGCAGGCTACGGATTATTGTGGCAGGCCCTGTCCAACGTCGATTGAGAGATGTATGCAGGCCATGATCAATACGGGAAGGCCACGTCCGACGTCGGCAGACCGATGTGTGCAGACTACGAACGATGATGGCAGGACACGTTCGACATCGGTTGACAGATGTGTGCAGGCCACGGACGATAGTGGCGTCCTACGTCCAACTTCGACTGATCGTTGTGTGCAGACCTAAGGCGATGCCGAAAAGACACGTCCAACATCGGCTGACCAAGTTGTGTAGGCCACGGACGAAATGGCCAGGCCATGTCAGACGTCATCAGATCGATGTGTGCAGGCCATAACCGATGCACACACTCCACTGTTGATGCGTCCAGGCCTTGGTTGATGAAGCCTGTCGTTGGGCGACGTCGCTAGCCCGTAGCGCACATGCCATTTCAAATGCGTGAAAAAATTAACTGATGAAGCCAGTCGTTGGCTGACGCCGATGTCAGCCAGTCGATGCGCACACGCCAGGGCTGATGCGTATAGGCCTTGGCTGTTGTCGCCTGCCATTGACTTACGTCGCTTGCCAGATGCACACATGCCACATCAGATGAGTCCAGGCCTTGGCTGACTCCGCTGTCGCCCTGCCGATGTACACACGCCACGACTGATGCATGCAGGCCATGGCTGATGCCGCTTGCCGTTGGCCGACGTCGTTTTCTGGATGCGCACATGTTATGTCGGATGCGTGCATGCCTTGGCTGATGCTTCCTGTCGTTGGCCGAAGTCACATGGCCTATGCTTATAGGCAACGGCCGATGTCGCCTTGCCGATACGCACACCCCATGGTTGATGAGCGCAGTACTTGGCCGTTGTCGCCTAGAGTTGGCCGATGCGCGCAAGCCACTACCGACACAGTTTATGCGTCTAGGTGTTGGCTGATGGTGCATGTCATTTGCCGTCGTTTGCCAAATGAACACATCCCACGATTGATAAGTGCAGGCCTTAGCCGTTGTCTCCTGCCATTGGCCGATGCACGCAGGCCACGACCGGTGATGCCCATTCGATGCGCACAGGTCACGGCTGATGCGTGCATGCCTTACCTAATGTTGCATACCGTTGGCCGACGTCGTTTGCCAGATGCTCATATGCCACGTACGATGCGTGCAGGCCTTGGATGATGCCCCCTGCCGTTGGACGACGCCGATGTCGTCCAGCCGATGCGCACACGCCACGGCTGATGCTTGCAGGGCATGGCTGATGTCGCTTGCCGTTGGCCGACGTTATTTGCCTGATGCGCACATGCCACGTCAGATGCGTGCAGGGCTTGGCTGATGCTGCCTGTCGTTGGTAGACGTTGCATGGATGAAGCGCGCAGGACACGGTCGATGTCTCCCAGCCGATGCGCACCCGCTACGGTTTATGCATGTAGGCGTTGGTCGATGTCGTCTACCGCTGGCCGATGCGTGCAGGCCACAACCGATGCGCATTCACCACGGCTGATGCGTCTAGGCCTTTGCTAATAATGCATGTCGTTGGCCAACGTCGTTTTTCCGATGCGCACACGCCACGGTTGATGTATGTAGGCCTTGGCCGATGTCGCCTACCATTGGCCGATGCGTGCAGGCCACAACCGATGCGCACTCACCACGGTTGATGCGTCTAGGCCTTTGCTAGTAGAGCATGTCGTTGGCCAACGTCATTTTCCCGATGCTCACACGCCACAATTGAAGCATGCAGGCCTTGGCGATGTCGCCTGTCGTTGGCCGATGCTCGCAGGCCACAGCTGGTGACGCCTGGCCGATGCGCACACGCCACTGTTAATGCGTGCAGGCCTTGGCTGATGTTGCATGTCGTTGGCCGACATCGTTTGCCATATGCGCACATGCCACGTCTCTTGCGTGCAGGCCTTGGCTGATGCAGCCTGCCATTGGCGGACGCCGCTTGCCCGATGCCCACATGTCCGATGCATGGCCCACTTGGAGCTCTTGATTGCGTTGCGCGAATTATGACTTTGAGGAGTAGGCATCGTTTGGCCCAAATATGCACGTTCTAAGGTACAAACACATATTAACTTTCACAAATAACTTTGAATATAAAAAAACACAGTTTTCAGCATTTCTTTTAAAGTTTACTTTTTTCGGTAAATCCCAAAAAATGAGTAATTAATTAATAAAAAATAGGAAAAAATTGATAAAAATATAAAATCAACGCCAAAAATTCATAAATAAATATAGAAACCTTAAATTCAATATTTTCATAAATTTTAATTTTTCAAATGTGACGTAAAAAATATAAAACGGTAAAAATAA